>JAHWFP010156935.1:386079-406575 GCA_023313725.1 Lithobius niger | reverse complement strand
AGATGGACAAGGAGCGAGCATTAACAGTGTCCGAACTCAAGGCGTTCCAAATTTGGACAATTCTCACCGAGAAAAAGTTTCTACGACATTCCAAACGAGCAGAGGGAAGGGAAAGTTTCCAATTATGGCCTCTAGTACGTCCGATGGTTGTAGCCAGATCAAAAAATGGTAATGGAACTTCCAGTTGGTGGTTAAGTATCCTGTAAGTCAGGAGGAGGTCAAATTTAATCCTGCGAAGTTCAAGAGGTTCAAGTCCAAACATGGTTAGGTGGGCTTTGTAGGGGGTATCACGGAGACCTGACAATCTCTTGGTGAAACGCCTCTGAATTGCCTCAACAGAGTCAATATCACCCAAGAGAAAGGGTGACCAAACAGGTGTTGCGTATGCAAGAATCGGGCGGACAAACACCTTAAAAGCCCACACTCTTGTTGCATTATTGGCCGACTTGAAGCACCTTTCGACGATAGCTAGACGTCTGTAGGCAGCCAAACAAGTCTGTCGGACGTGGGAGGACGATTTAAGATCTCCAGTAAACAAGATTCCCAAATCTTTCACAGTGTCACGAGAAAGGAGTATGTTGTCGTCAAGAAAGTAGGAATTTTTCTCAAAACAAGCACCAACATGGAAAGAGTGGCATTTGTTGAATGACAGTGGAAGTTGCCAGCGTTTGGACCAGAGGTCAACAGTTTGGATCATAGACTCAAGGTGGGGTGAGCTTTCGGAAGATAGGATAGGGGCACCGACCTTTAAATCGTCAGCAAATTTAAAACCAAATGCATGATGATTATCGAGAATTAGATCGTTTAGGTAGATTACAAACAAAAGTGGGCCCAAAACTGATCCCTGAGAGACCCCACATGGAACTAACCGTGGTGAAGAAAACGAGTTTTCAATTTTGACTCTCTGGGTGCGGTTACGGAGAAAAGCAGCGATCCAAGTTTCAAGGCCACCCGAAATGCCACACTGCTTAACCTTAAGAATGAGCTTACTGTGGACATGTAAAAGGTTGCCTGCAGTAACTTTTTACAGTGCGATAGCTTAATTAGGATGAATTGGTTTTGCCAATCTGTTTTTATTTTCACATAAATGTTTACGACGTATAAAATAGGTTAATATCAAAATTAAATACCTTAATGAGGTACAAACGGAGTACACTAATTGATAATTAAAGTCGATCATTAGAGTTTACAGCCAGTAAAAAAACTGCTATTGTGCAGTTTCGTCATGTTTAGTACTTTTGCAATAGAGATTTAATTACCAGGAATCATGAGTTATAGCCCAGTCAAATTTGACCAAATTTAGGTCGAATCGCGGAATAATCCTTTGAAAGCTAATATTTGGCACAGATGTTCGTAATGGTTTTAGGTTCAACATACTAAAAGACTTCAGCTTTCCATGTTCAGCCAACGCCGCCATCTTGGAAACATGGCGCTCGTTATCGGTTTTGTCAGTATATCTCGGTAACGGTTGCTCGGGCATGAAAATACATTTACATTCTGTCCAAAAATGTAAAGCAGGAAATCTTATACTAAAAATGTTCCATTCATTTTTTCCGTAGATTAAATGATTCAGCCAAACCAGTGTAGAAGAATGTTGAGCTAATGCCGCCATATTGGAAACCTGCGCCCGCCATCGGTTTTTCCGATTTAATCACGAAAACGGTTGCATAAAACATGTTTAAATCCAAAATTGTAGAGCATGGAATTGTCTACAAAAAAGGTTCTATTCGTTTTCTTCAAACTGAGTCAATGATTCAGCGACTAAATGATGTCAAAGAGGGCACGCATGTGGCCCTCAAATGTACATTATACTTCATACAGTTGGATGGCTTGGGGCCCAAAATAGGTGGAATTTGTCACTTTCTGTGAAAACCATGAATGCATATGACGAGTAAATGGAACAAAATAGCTATGGTAGCAAGTTCAAAAAACGCCATGAGGGGAGGTGGAGGGGGCGATTTACTCCACCAAAAATGGTAGTTATATTGATGTAAGTGATGAAAGTATTCTTAAGAGCTCCCTAATAGCCCGAAATGGATATGATTAGAATTTTCTGAAAGATGGGGGTCTATTCTTTCTATCAATCATAACCAAAATTGTTTAACTTAGATAGGGACCTTCCTACGCTCATTTAACGTTGCAGAGGTTGCAGCGAAAGCATATGGTGATTTTCGAATTCAAAGTGCTCTAGCGAGCCCTCTAATAGGCAGAAATGGACATGCTTAGGATTTTCTGAAAGGTGGGGATCTATTCTGTCATCACTCCTACCCGAAATTGTTTAGCTTAGAGAGGGAACAACCTAGTCCTAGTTAACGGTAAAGAGGTAATGGCGTGACGGCAAAAGCGCTTGTTGATTTTCAAATTCAAAGTGTTCTTGTGATCCCTCTAATAGCCCGAATTGGACATGCTTAGGAGTTTTTGAAAGGTGGGTATCTATCATAAATTATAATCGAAATTGTTTAACTTATGTAGGGACAGTCGTATGCCCATTTAAAGGTGAAGAGGTAATGGCGTAGCGGCGAAAGCGTACGTTGATTTTCTAATTCAAAGTGCCCTTTCAAGCCCTCGAACAGCCGGAAATGGACATGCTTAGGATTTTCTGAACGATGGGGATCTATTCTTTCCATCAATGTTAACTGTAATTGTTCAACTCAGATTCGGACTGTTTTACGCCCATTTAAAGGTGATGAGGTAAGAGAGTAGTGGCAAAATCGTATGTTGACTTTCAAATCTTGTGAGCTCTCTAATAACCCGAAATGTACATGCTTTGAACTTTCTTAAAGGTGGGGATCTATTCTTTCCAATAATCCTAACAGAAATTGTTTATCTGCAGTAGAGACTGTCCTACCCCTATTTTAAGGTGTAGCTGTAATTGGTGTAGCAGCTATTTTGAATTGCAAAGTGCAATTGGAATGCGCATATTGGTATTTGTACCTAAGCTAAACCAATTTCGGTTTAGATTGATGGAAAGAATAGATCCCTACCTTTCATAATATCCTAATCATTTCCTATTCGGGCTATAAGAGGGCTTACAAGAGCACTTGGAATTTGAAAGTCAACAAACGCTTTTGCCATCACGCCATCACCTCTTCACCGTTAACTAGGCATATGTTAGTCCCTATCTAAGCTAAAATGTTTCGGTTAGGATTGATGAAAAGAATAGATCCCCACCTTTCAGAAAATTTTAAGCATGCCCATTACTGGCTGTTAGAGGGCTCGTTAGAGCACTTAGAATTAAAAAATTACCATACGCTTTCGCTGCTACTTCATTACCTATTCAACTTTAAATGGGCGTAGGACGGTCCCTGTCTAAATTAAACAATTTTGATTTTGATTGATGGAAACAATAGATCCCCACCTTTCAGAAAATCCTAAGCATGTTCATTTCTGCTTAATAAAGGGCTCGCTAGAGCACTTTGAATTCGAAAATCACCACACGCTTTCGCTGCTACCTCTTCAACTTTAAATGGGCGTAGGACGGTCCCTATCTAAGTTAAATACGTTTGGCTATGATTTATGGAAAGAATACATAACCACCTTTCAGAAAATCCTAATCATATCCATTTCGGGCTATCAGAGGGCGCGCAGGAATATTTTGAACACGAAAATCATTATAACTACCGGTTTTGGTGGGTAAATCACTCCCTCCAGCTCCTCCCAGTGTTTTTTTTTTTAACTTGCTATCATAGCCATTTTTTCCAGATACTCTTCTTATGCATTCATGGTTTTCACAGAAAGTGACAAATTCCACCTATTTTGGGCCCCAAGCCTCTTTGACACCGTTTAGTCGCTGAATCATTGACTCAGTTTTAAGAAAACGAATAGATACGTTTTTGAAAATAATTCCATGCTGTACAATTTCTGATTAAACATATTTTATTCAGCCGTTTCCGTGATAGATTGACACAAACCGATTGCGGGCGCATGTTTCCAAGATGGCGGCATTAGCGCAACATTCTTCTACACCGTTTAATGGCTGAATCATTGAATCTAAGAAAAAAATGAATAGAAAATATTTGTAGAAATTTCATGCTCCAGACTTTAGTACAGAACATATTTTCAAGCCTGAGCAACCGTTACCGAGATGTATTAACAAAACAGATCTCGGCGCCATGTTTCCAAGATGGCGGCATTAGCTCAACATGGACAGCTGAGAACTTATATGTTGAACCTGATGTCATACGAACATCTGTGCCAAAAATCAGCTTATTATGAATTATACCACGGCTGTGACGTCACGCTAACTCAACGCCACGTTAAATTTCCGTAGGTTAAAGTTAACCGTGACCGAAAGCGTGCGTCATCCCAAAAAGGGTCGGTTATCAAGTTATCGTTCACTGTATCGTTCACTTTATCTTATCACTAACGCATACCATGATTTTTTTTATTTTAAAATGTAAATCAAATATAGTTTGAAGGAAATTACAAACTCCACCACGTTTTCATAGTTCTGTATCCCTGGCCGCCCCCTTTAGGGGCCCCCCTTCAAAATAATGTAATTCCGTCCCTAATTGATGGAATTTAATCATTTTTGTTTGTAATTAACCGTTATGAAATCTACTTTAATAACGTTCATATGCATTGTTGACCTTGTTGACCTAAGTTACAGCCGTGAAAATAGGCCTAACCGAAGCGCAACTTAATGATCTTTCATTTAGTCTACTCCCATCTTTGTAGGTGCCTTACTTCCAGAGGAATAGCGGTTCAAAAACACACGCATACACGCAATTCGTATTTAGCATTTAAATTTTGTCGTGTGTTTGCGTAATGTAATCAAGACACGCGCTAGCGTGTCGCCGCCAAGTTATTGTTTCATTTCTGTTGTATTGTTGTTGCATGAAGGCGGCAAGCGTTAGCATGTGTCTTTATCTGGAGCAAATGTTTTACAGGCTATAACGAGTAGCTGGATAAAATACTTGCATGCGACAAAAAACGGCTGCAAATCTGTTGGACAATCAGGCATTACGTCCCTATACTGTATACGGTTTTGGTTCGTCGGCCAACTCTTTCTAGGAAAAAGTTGCTACCAAAGATCGTTGATAATGTGTTGGCCAGCTAAATAGCTAACTACTAGTGGCCCGGAAGTCATGTTAATTTCCACAGACTTTAAGAAGCCGATTGTGAACGACTCAGAAGACCTTTTGAAATGAAAGTTGCTGTGAGCATTGGGTGACATTATATCTACATACCTTTGGTGGTTTGGGAATGGAGGGTCCTTGGGTTAGAGAGTTAACTGGCGCGTTGGGG
This sequence comes from Lithobius niger, assembly GCA_023313725.1. Classification (NCBI taxonomy): domain Eukaryota; kingdom Metazoa; phylum Arthropoda; class Chilopoda; order Lithobiomorpha; family Lithobiidae; genus Lithobius; species Lithobius niger. The sequence continues at coordinate 401,328 of JAHWFP010156935.1, read as the reverse complement.
GACTATGGATTGTTAAAGTATTGTTCGTAACCCTAAAAGTATTGTTGGTATTGTTAAAAGCATTGTGTCGGTCGCGTATCTCGTGTATTTGCAGGTGCATGTTAATTGAATTGAATTGAATTTTATTATTGAGAGCAATGGCCAGTAGCCAAGCACCCTGCTCTCATATATGTTAAGCGCATGTTAGGTGCATGTTAAGCGCTGGCCGCTTTACCGGAAATGACGTACTGCAATGCCACATATCGGCGTAGCTTAACTCCTCCATACTAAATAGTAAGTTAAATTGTTATTGCTAAAGAAAATTTGCCATACCCATAAACAAACAGTCAATAAACAACCAACATGAGCATTATTTATCTGAAATGTGTAAAATTGATACTTGGCTCCTTTTTGCGAGTATAGTTAGTTATTTTAAGTTTGCATTAAAGGAAACTTTATTATTCGACTAAAAAATAACAAAATTATAAAACCAACAATCATAAAATCACTTACCGCAACAACTGATACCTAAACAAGAATCTTCGCCGAAAACCAAGTGTAAAGCTTCAATAAAACCTGGCAACCAAAAACGTAAAGAAACCACCCAATGACCTGCTGTCACGGCATATATCTGCATTGCCTAACTCCTCCATACTAAATATAATTTGCATTGTTATTGGAAAATAACAAAATCCGTCCGATCCATCAACAAACAACATTAGAAAATAAATACCAACTCGTTTGATGCTTAATGTAAGGTTGAACTGATCCGAAGTGAAAACAGCAAAGGAACACAAATAAACTTACCTGTAAGGTTTCGTATACTTCAGTGTTGTTGTACTGTTTACTCCACGTGAAACCTTAAATATTTTTACCATTTTTCTGAAATGTGCAATTTCTGTAGAATTAATATTTGGTTCCTTTCTGCGAGTAATTACTTATTCATAGTTTGCTTTTAAAGAAAGTATTTGACTTACAAAATCCAAACTCCATAAATCTTAAAATCAAATCAGTTACCAGAAGAACTGATATCTACACAAAAGTCAACACCGAAAATGTTCTAAAGTCCAGAAGTAAAGCTTCAGCAAGGTTACAACCAAAAATGTAAAGAATCCAGAACATCATAAATAACAACAACAAAAAACAAAAAAAATAACGTTAGGCACAGCTACCAAAAGTCCTGACATCTAAACCAAAAACAATAAATTGTAAGCAAAAAACCCGCCAAGTTTCAGCCATTGAACGTCCGTGATATTAAAAACGAGCTAAGTTTCCACTCTTCTTACATTATAAACCAAAGTCTCGTAGCAGAAATGAAGCAACCGCAACGACCCCCGGAAGGGGAACAATGAGAAACGTGCGAGTTTGTCAATTCTTTGGCATGAAGTTGAAACTGGGACGTTGTTGCCCTGAAAAGAAGTTGAAATTGGCACATTGTTGCCTCGACTAACAATTTGCTCTAACAATTATCCTTCTAACTAAACATCGTGGTAATCTCAAGGGCAAGTATTACATGATGTCATGCACACTTCTTTTTCACACGGTACGCATCGCTTAAGCAACATACCGCCTGCCTTATAACCTTCCGCCTGCCTCACAACACCCACGCGACGATCACATCCGTGTATTTACCACAGCTAAGGTCAACTGAGACAGTAGCTTCGTAACTCGCACTGAAAAACATAGCTACTGTCTCAATTGACATTGCGCCTAACAGTCCAGCCACCGTGAACCCATTGATCGTGTCGTCAAAAACCGGAATGGTTTTTGTATTTTAAAATCACAATTTATAATTTTCTAGACTAGTGACTTATAATTTTGCTTCGGCGATCTATTGGAATAATTAATTTTAACTTTTACCGCATTACTCTATTAGATTGTAGATCTCATGGTAATTAGAAAATTAGTACATATACACACAGAGATGAAACGTCATGATTATTGTACGTGTGCAATTCATCATTTAGTGACGGATCGTTCTTAAATATAGTTAACAATGTTCAACAGAAAATCTTCTAGACGCCACATTTTGAAACGGTTTTTTTAGCAAGGGAAAGACTAACGGCAAGTAAATAAGTAAATAAGTAAATGTTAGGTCTGCTGTGGACTTTCACCTGCCATTCTTGGTCTCGTTGAAGGGGGCATTGGAGCAGGTGCAGGTGGCGCTTAATACCTGTCTTCGATCTGTTACAGGTTGCCTGCCGTCCATCCCAGTCCCGGCACTGCTGGTGGAGGCCGGGGAGCAGCCAGTGCGGGTTAGGGCTAAGGAACTCCTGGTCTCGCTGTGCCTCCGTGCTGTGGCTAAGGGGCACTCTGTTCCTATTGCCAGGATCATCCATTCGATTACGGTGTGGTTCACCCACCAGTCAGTTGTCGCTTGGGTTCCCTGGATCACGGAGCCACGTTGCTTGGTGGGAACAGTCTTGGTGGTTTTCGCCTCCCAGTCCTGGTGCGCCTGGTGCGCCCCTGGGCGGGGTGCTGGCAGATATGTACAGCCTGGGAGACGGGAATGGGGACAGGGGCGTGTCAGGAGAGGTTCGCATCTTTTGTGACGCCTCCATTTGCCTGAATACCTTGTCTGGTGGCATTGGCGTGTTTGTGGAAGACTTCAAGCTTTGCTTCGCTCGGCGGCTCCAGGGAGTACTCTCAAGTTTTGTTGGGGAGCAGGTGGTGCTTGCAGTTGCGCTAGCTGTTGGTCTGGACCTTCGAGTTCCAAGCTTTGTGGTCTTTTCCGACTCCGCAGCGAGTATCCAGTTCCTCCAGCGGTCCTTCCGGCTATTCGACATGCATCACCCGCTGGCATTGGAAATTAGTTCTAAGCTCTTCCGGGGAAAATGTGAGGGGTGTGCTCTCAGGATCCAATGGGTCCGCGGACACCGTGGGATCCCTGGCAATGAGGCGGCTGATGCCCTAGCCAGGGAGGGGGATAGGGGCCCTGTGCAGTTTGCCCTGTCTCATAGAGACCTCCGGCCGGTTCTGCAGTCTCTATCTGTTGCGGAGTGGCAGGTGGAATGGGACAGCTGCGAGAAGTGAAGGCACCTACACACTATTTATCCTACAGTTTCCGCACCAACTGCTCTAGGGCTTCTCTCCAGAAGAGATGCCGGGCTCGTGTCACGTCTGCGTACGGGTCATGCTCTCAATGGGCATATGTTTCGGCTAGGGCATCTGTCCATAATACTCCAATATGTGACTGCGGTGAGGCTGAAGAGTCAGTGTCATATTTCCTACTTGAGTGCAGACGGTGGGCACAGTTCCGGCGCGCCGGGCTGGGTAGGAGTTGGAATCTCAAAGGGGCCCGGGAGTTCAGGTAATTGGGAGACCGCGGGTCACTTTCCGGGCTGTCTTGGGTTTCTGTACAGCGACCAGACGTTTTACGGAGTACGCTCAAGTACCTAGGCATTCCATGGTATTGTGTGTATTCATGTCGTAGGTTAAGTAATTTAATTTTAACGTAGGATTGCATAGCGTGTATCTGTTAGACTCCTGTAAGTATAATAAATAAATAAATAAATAAATAAATAAATAAATAGGACATTACACGTGCACGGAAGCGACTAAAGTGATTGTGTTAACTTTTATTTTCTTAGCTCTTTTCTTATCAGCTCGACCGGGATCCCGAATTATTATGTAGATCTAAATAAAGAAAGAAATCACAAGGTAAAGGGTAAATGAAGCAAGCAGTCTGCATTAAAGACTGACCTTGTGAGGATACACAATACACTAGTCTGAGAAAGACAGAAAAAACAACTGGGACTCGAACAACTGGGTCCCGACTGGGACTCGAACCCAGGACATCCCGTTTACTAGCCGGGCGCTCTAACCACTGCGCTACCGGGGCGGGTACTGGCTACAGGCTCCAGCCGAGCTAAGTAGCTGTTCAATATTTCTCAGTGGTGACCTAAAGATCACAAACAAACATACAAGGAGGGAAGCGCAGTGGTTAGAGCGCCCGGCTAGTAAACGGGATGTCCTGGGTTCGAGTCCCAGTCGGGGCAGTAGTTTTTTCTGTCTTTCTCAGACTAGTGTATTGTGTATCCTCACAAGGTCAGTCTTTAATGCAGACTGCTTGCTTCATTTATGTAGATCTAATTTTTAACGTTTACTCCCATTTCCCAACCAAACTATCATACTATGCATATGAGAGTTATTAAAATTTTTTTTTAATTCCATCAATTAGGGACGGAGTTACATTATTTTGAAGGGGGGGGGAGGCCTAAAGGGGGTCTCCAGGGACACAGAACCACGAAAAAGTGGTGGAGTTTGTAATTTCCTACTAAGATAAATTTGATTTATATTTTAAAATCAAAAAATCATGGTATGCATTAGTGATAAGATAAACCTAAAATCTAAGCATGTTTTTGATAGTCGGCCCACGGCCTAACACTTTTACCCATAACCCACACTTTTGACACTTCCGGATCACACGACCGGGTACGCACACACCATCAACCAAATACAGCGTGCAAAAAGTGACGCATTAAAAACCTACAAAAGGAATTGCTTAACTTGCTGGAATAGCTTATCCTCTCACATGTCTCGCCCACAGCTAAGCTTATTCACTCCGCGTAACTTCTCTCCCCCCACCCCTCCTCCCTCCATAAACTAAAATGGAATGACCTTCTTTCATACCGAAACCCTATTAGCGTATTTTTTAAACAATTCTCAAACTACGAACGCACAAAATGAATTACATACCTTGCCAGAATGTCCCAGCACAATGTCATTCTATCTTGTTACCTCGTATCGAAGTTTTTTCACTCGAACAGCTTCGAAAACTCGAGCGATCTAGCAAGCGAAAAATCTGGCCAAAGTACGCGTGTCTCTTTCCCACCCAATCCCCCCTCCCTCCGCACAATTGACCCAAAGGACTCGTCCGTCTACCACCCACTCCCCCCCCTCCATAAACTAAAATGGAATGACCTTCATTCATAGCAACATACTGATGGATTACCGTATTTCTTGAAGCGTTTTTCACAAAACACAAACACGTTTTATTTAAACAAGAGTTAGCTTGAAGTCCCAACCGTGGTATACCACAAATAAAGGTAGGAGAAGCATTTTTATTTTACAGTGAGTTTATTAAAACAAAATACTAGTGCAATGGGCAATTAATAATTAATTACCAATTGCACTGTGCCTTTTTTTAAATTTCAAATTGCGGCCTTGGTCTTTTGCTGCCTATACTAGGTTCGAATAAATCAGTCAACAACTTCTTTGTCAATGCTTGTCGACGCTGGGAAAACCAAACCAGCCATTAGCTCTGATCAAAGGCGTTGAAGGTGTGAAAGTGGGTATTTATTAGCGAAAAGATGACGTAGGTTGATGCGTTACGGAAATTTTGTCGGAAACAACACGTCACTAACGCAATACGGTACGCGAAGAGCGTGGATAAATGCACTTTCCTTCCTAAATAGCGCGCGAATTAGTAAAGCAATTAGGAACCAGCGGAGTTTTCTTCGCTGCTCAACTAAGAGGCACCTCCACGAATAGAAGAATGGCCAACAATGATTATGATGCTAAGGTAATCATTTTTGAATCAGTGGTGGGCCACATACACGAGACCATCTTCTCCTTGTCTGCCCCTCTTTCCTTCACCCACGCAGGATATCCCTACCACGCCTTCCCCCCTCCCCCTCCCCACCCAAGTAACCATCTCACAGCATCTTCTTCCCCTCAGACACCATACAGGGTGTTTCAGAATAAACCCGTCAAACTTCCACAGCATACTCAGGAGGTAAAGACAAGTCGAAAAGTTCCATATAACACCTATCCAAAAATGCTTGGTTACCGAGATATAGCCCTATTTGACTCCATTCTTTTATGATATATTTAAGTCATGGTTTAGTGGAAGCGATGGAAGCCTTATCAGACTGCCTTGCAAGGCGCACGCCGCACTGTGGCCTCATACTAAACAAACTCGAGTGCAGCAAGGTGCACCTATACCAATGGGAAAACTTCGCGATAATAAATTACGTTCGAAACTGCAATATCGTCTAATCTTGCCAAGACTTACAGACTCAAGTAATTGATACAGTGAATAAAGTTGAAATTGGCATGTGATTGTTGCCTCGACTAACAATTTACTCTGCGTGGTTCTCTTAGGAGCAAATCCTAAATGACGTCATGCACGAAAAAGTTTTCTTTCGGTACGGATCGCTCAATTGATGGACTGAGAGTGTGTGTGTATGGGGGGGGGGGGGGATGTCCGTGTGTTGGGCAGTGCGTCTGTTAGCCCTGCTCTAGGCTTTAACCAAGAACCGCTTTATGCCTCAGCATGAAATTCCATGTTAAACGTCAAACTTTGAAATCTTATAGTTTCGCCTAGAATTGCCATAGACCAACTAAATTCGGTATTTCGGGTCGTGTCGTAACTATTTCGCTGCATTACAGATTTTAACGACAACAGTCGAACCCTTTGGCATGACATTTCTTGTTGTTGGGATTCTTTGCCCTCACCTGGAGATCGAACCATTGAACCGATTTTCACGTCTTATAGCTTAAAACGTAGGTAAGGACAAGGCCTAGAGCCTTTCGAATGTTATTTTAGTGACTACAATGTTCCTGTGACGAAAAGCCAAATGAGCTCGAAATTTTGCGCTCACGTAGAGATTGAACCAATGAACCGTTTTTCAATTTTTATACTTTAAAATGTAGGTATTAACAACGACCAGGGCCTTTAGAAGGCGATTTAAATGTGCCTGCAGTATTCATGTAGGCAGAGCATTTATTATGTAGAGCGCTGGGGAGAAATCATTAAGTGAGTAAGAAAGTCTTGCAAATCAAGCTAAAAACATCAAATTTGGTACACAAGTCTTTCTTAGCAGTACAAATCGAACCAGCCATGGACCCCTCATGATATACCCTCAAGGAGGTCCAGAACATCTCTCCCCCTACTACCCCCCCCCAGCCTCCCCTGTACCCCCTCCAGAGCCTTGGGCAACAAATTCTTGCAGATCAAGCTAAAAACATGACATCTGGCACACAAGTCATTCTTAGCAGCATAATCGAATCAGCCATGAAATACCCCATGATTAACCCCCCCAAGGACCCCCAGAGCCTCCCTGTGCCTCCTCCTTGAGGCTTGATCAACATATTCTCGCATATCGAAATAAAAGCTTGAAATTTGGTACACAAGTCATTCTTAGCAGTACAATCGAACCAGCCATGAAACCACCACGAAATACCCCGAAAGGGCCCCTTACTGAAGTTTGACCAACAAATTCTTGCAGATTGAACTAAAAGCAGGAAATTTTGTACACAAGTAATTCTTAGCAACACAAATTGAATCAGTCATGGAACTCCCCATTAAATACCCCCCAAAACCCCCAGTATGTCCCCGCCCCGTGTCCCCCCTGAGGCTTGACCCAACAAATTCTTGCCGATCGAGGAATAGAAGAAAATATGGTACAAAAGTCATTCTTTGTAGCACAAATCGAACCAGCCATACGCAACCTCCTAAGAGGCTTTACATTTTAATCCGCTCCGCCTGCAATGGGCCCAAAGCCCGTTTCCGAGTGCAAGTCTCAACATGAACTTCCATGCGAAATAGCTTTTGCAACATTTACACTGGATAGAGTGACGGTAGCAAAACCGTTTCTCATGAGGGGGAAAATAGGAAATGGAATGCCTTTGCAACATTTACACTGGATAGAGTGACGGTAACGAAACAGTTTCTCATGAGGGGAAAAATAGGAAAAGGAATGCCTTTGCAACATTTACACTGGATAGAGTGACGGTAGCAAAACCGTTTCTCATGAAGGGGAAAATAGGAAAAGGAATGCCTTTGCAACATTTACACTGGATAGAGTGACGGTAGCAAAACCGTTTCTCATGAGGGGGAAAATAGGAAAAGGAATGCCTTCGCAACATTTACACACATCTGAGGTAATGTTGCAGAATTGAGCCATGCAGAAAAGCCAACCGGGAAGAATATATCTTTAACTGTTCGGAACTATTCTTCATTCAAGTTGTCGCCTTTCCGTTCATTACTCCCTTGAAAAAATGGTAAACTAATCGTAAATTTACCATTTTTTCAAGGGTTTCGTTTAGCCAAGTAGCTGTAATACGCACGCCACACCAACCCTACCTATCGTGTTCAAAAGTAAAAACGGTAAAAAATATTAAAAAAAAATAAAACATTTTAACACAGCAGTAAGGTTGCACGTGCACTAAACACTGCAGCAACATTGTGGTAGCCGAAACTTTACAGGAAAGTTTATTCCTGTCCTTTCCCTGTATTTAGTTCGGTTCAGTTAAACAATAGCTTAAACATCAAACGAGTTCATGTTTGTTTTCGAATTTCAGGAAGTGCTTACAGCAAGGTTGACCGTGACCGTGGAAAACTTATGCTGTGAAGGAGATCGCTATTTTGTGAAGGCAAACCAAACAGTGCTACATAATCAGGGCCGGATTTAAGCTCTTGCCGCCTGTAGGCCCAACCATAATGCCGCTCTGCAATACCCCTAAAACTTCTCCACCAAATTCTTACGGCTGTTCAATTTAGGCTTCCCCCCCCCCTCTCCCCATCGAGCACCTTTAATTTGTATGTTCGAATCTTTTGTGATCTATTAAAAATAGGTAAAAAATGACATACCTTGTTACTAAGCAAAGAAATAAAAAGTGACCTATTTCCGTTGCCCGTTGAACCTAAATTAAAATTTTTAGGGGTTTGCTATATTAGGACCTTGTCCCTTTCTTCCCTCTTTTTTGTTGTTCTGGGCGCCACTTAGTTTCACTTGCTCATGGCTATTCGTTTTATTTCGCTATTATGATCAACGTATGACAACCAACCAAACAAAGTGGCCATGCAATGAAAAGTTCGTAAATAACGTTACTGCGTTTTAAAGAAATAGTTAGTGGGCCCTACTAACGCATAGCGCCGATCCTGCTCTCATCAGTACTGATATGACATTGAGTTGGAGAAAAAATGTCCAATAATATTAGCACATATTTGAAAAATGAGCCGTTGTCAACCTCAAAATCGGTCTGCATGGTCTGTTACTGTTGGCGGAAAGCATCATCGACACGTATTGTAAGAGACAGCAACAACTTATTTATAGCGTCATGTCTTGATAGGATGCGGTACACGTTTTTAGACTGATATACGGTTAGCTTAATGCTAACAATGGATTTCGCCAGTATTTAGTTAATAAATTTTCATGAATGGTGGAACGCATGAAAAATTCGCACTCAGCTTTTCTCGCGTACAATTGTTTTTAATTCGTCTTCCCGCCCCTAAAAAAATGCCGCTATAGGCCCGGGCCCCTCGGGCCTACTTATTAATAGAAACAACGTTTCGAAAATTACCAATTTTCGTCTTCAGGTTAGCAATAAAATTAAAGCATGGCAAAAGCCACTAAGTCAACCTATATTAAAAGCATAAACCAGACATACGGATAAAAACCACCAATTTCTCCCCTCAAAAGAGGCAGAAATGGCAGCCGAAAAGCAACGACCCACCTGCTCCGTTGAATGCCACGTCGCAAGGCAAGGTGTATACAAATCGGGGTCACGTGTTTCGAAGGTGTGATGCATTCGTTATGTTGGTTTTACAATATGACTGGCAAAAGAGTCGAGTTTAAGTGATTTAATTACAGGAAAATATTCTTTTAGAAATTTATTAACTGGCACTAAGTGGTTATGTACAGGTGGTGTATGTGTATGGATGACCAGCGTTTCTAGATTAATTCTTGCCCTGGTGTATTTTTCTCGAAACAAGATTTGGACCTTGTCCACGTCGGGGGTGTGGCCTGTTGCGTAATTGTCTGGCGACTTGCCTGTTGAAAGGCAGTGTTGCACTAAAGAATTTGATTCGACTTTCAATTTGAGTTTGATTTATGGGATGCCATACGTTCCTGAAGTTTTTGAAGGTATTGGCCTACATATGTAGCAGTACAGGTTGGCTCCGTACAGGGAATTCAATAAACAGATTGCGTGAGGAAAGCATGTCGTCGATTTGTTATTGTTTTTATTTTCATGGTGCATGGTCAGCTGCTTAATATTTTGGTGGCTGTTTGAAACAAGTCGGATGTTATTGATGTTAAGTTTCTTAAGGACTTCAGATATGCCTTTGAAATAAGGCAGAGCAATGAAACTCGTAGGGGGGGGGGAGGCCGTTTTGGGGGTCAAAACTTTTGAAATTAATTTGTTAACGTACCCGAGTGGGAACCCATTCTCGACATACTTTTGCAAGATGTAATGAAATTCATGCTGCAATAAGTCAGCATTACTGGTGTGTGAGACAACACGTTTAACTTCATTTATTACTACATTACTTTCGTAGTGGGCATCAACATAGGAGTTGTAATGCAGGGTGCGAGTCGACTGCATACTTTTTCTGAAGTGCGTGAATTCGATTAGGCTATTATCGTTAATAATGACGTTTACATCTAAAAATGGATGGCATTGTTTTTAGAGGACTCCATAGTGTAAGTGAGTGATTTAGTGATGCTGTTGAGAAACTCAAGGATAATAACTTAAGTTGTGTTGGTAGAAGTGCTAAACTGTCGTCGATGTATCGCTTGTAATATTTAATTTGTGGAAATTTTTCAACCAATTTATTCTCTACTGCATTGAGGACTATGTCACAAAAGAAAGTTGAAAGTGGGCTTCCCATCGGTACACCATTGATTTGTTGGTAAAATTTGCCTCCATACTCAAAGAAGGTGGTTTCAAAAAATGACTTTTGCTGCACTGATGAAAGTATCATTATCTCACCCAAGCTTGAGGAGTGAGGAGTGAGTGTTAATTTTCGAGAGATTTCCGTAAGGATAAGCTCTTGGTCCAATGATGGAAACATTTTTTCGACATCAAAGGAAACAAATTCAAAATCTGGAGGCACTTGATATCCTTCCAGGTCGTGAACAATTTTGAGTGCATTGGGTACCCCAAGGCGCCCCTCATCGAGTTCTTTTAGAATGGGTTTAAGGATGCACGCAAGCTCAATGTTGGGCAGTCTTCCCACTCGTAATTAACCTGAGAGGAAAACCGGGCTTGTGGGTCTTTATCTGGGAAAAATACAAGGGGGGGGGGGGGGATAAATATCTTTCGAAAAAAGCTTTTCAGGTGAATTCTATCTTTGGTTACAAGTGCTTTAAGGAATTTTTAACACGAGCGTTGTATTTGCTCAGTGGGTTGAAATTGAGCTTTTTGTAAATAGGGTCATTTACACCCACGCTCATTCAGCGATTTTTAGCTGCCCTATGGGATTTTTCTGCTATGACCTCCTGCCATTTTCAAAATGCACTTAACATTAAACTGCATACGTTGTTATCCTCTAATTTATCGAAATTTCCAACGTCACTTTCGCAACAACACACGTTAATCCACATTTCTGCCTCCTCCCTTCCCCCATCCATCCCTGCTAAATTGTCGGCTCCTCTGTCTAAATCCATACATCAGTCGTTCCCCACAAATGCGTGGCTACACAACCTTTGTCATAAGGAATTCGACCCACCAACACTTAATTTGCTTAAGGACCTGAAATTTGTACCCACACCAAAAATTGGGCAACTAGTCCCAGTCTTTTGCGCCAAGCTTGAAGCAGGGCTTTCATTTGTACCGAATCGTTCCGAAGTCCGTGGTGCAGCACTTTCTGCACTGCGAAATTCCAAGCAGCATTTAATCCCAAACCACTTTCTCAAAAGAACTTACTGTCGTTCGGGCCCTCAAATCAGATCCATTCATCACCATCTGCAAAGCTGACAAACGCAATGCTACCGTCATACTACACACTTTGAAACTCGAATCTCACATACTTAATGAACTCAACAATGACCCTAATTACAAAAAGCTCCCTTTCAACCCACTGAGCAAATACAACGCTCGTGTTAAAAAATTCCTTAAAGCACTTGTAACCAAAGACAGAATTACACCGGCATTTTTCGAAAAATATTTGAAAGTCGATCACCACCCCCCCCCCCGGGGTTTTTCCCCAGATAAAGACCCACAAGCCCGGTTTTCCTCTTAGGTTAATTACGAGTGGGAAGACTACCCCCAACATTGAGCTTGCGTGCATCCTTACACCCATTCTAAAAGAACTCGCTGAGGGGCGCCATACTACCCACAATGCACTCAAAATTGTTCATGACCTGGAAGGATATCAAGTGCCTCCAGGGTTTGAATTTGTTTCCTTTGATGTCGAAAAAATGGTTTCCATCATTCGACCAAGAGCTAATCATTACGGAAATCTCGATAAATTAACAAACAACTCTCCCCCCTCCTCCTCAAGCTTGGGTGGGATAATGATACTTTCATCAGTGCAGTAAAAATCATTTTTGAAACCACCTTCTTTGAGTATGGAGGCAAATTTTACCAACAAATCAATGGTGTACCGATGGGAAGCCCACTTTCAACATTCTTTTGTGACATAGTCCTGAATGCAGTAGAGAATAAATTGGTTGAAAAATTTCTACAAATTAAATATTACAAGCGATACATCGACGACAGTTTAGCACTTCTACCAACATAAGTTATTAATCCTTGAGTTTCTCAACAGCATCACTAAATCACTCACTTACACTATGGAGTCCTCTAAAAACAATGCCATAACATTTTTAAATGTAAACGTCATTATTAACGATAATTGCCTAATCGAATTCACGCACTTCAGGAAAAGTATGCAGTCGACTCGCACCCTGCATTACAACTCCTATGTTGATGCCCACTACAAAAGTAATGTAGTAATAAATGAAGTTAAACGTGTTGTCTCACACACCAGTAATGCTGACTTATTGCAGCATGAATTTCATTACATCTTGCGAAAAAAGTCCCACAGCAGGTCAAACGGTCGGGGCTCAAACACTGGCCGTGTAAACTTGAAAGTATGTTGAGAATGGGTTCCCACTCGGGTACGTTAACAAATTTCAAAAGCTTTTTGACCCCCAAAACGGCCCCCGCTTCCCCCCCCCCCCCCTACGATTTTCATTGCTCTGCCTTACTTCAAAGGCATCTCTGAAGTCCTTAAGAAACTTATCAATAACATCCGACTTATTTCAAACAGCCACCAAAATATTAAGCAGCTGACCATGCACCATGAAAATAAAAACAACAAATCAGACGACATGCTTTCCACACGCAATGTAAATATCGAATTCCCTGTACCGCTACATATGTAGGACAATCGCTTCAAAAACTTAAGTTTGATGTATGGGATGCCATACGTTCCTTCAAATTAAAAGTTGAATCAAATTCTTTAGTGCAACACTGCCTTTCAACAGGCAAGTCGCCAGACAAATACGCAACAGGCCACACTCGACTTGAACAAGGTCCAAATCTTGTTTCGAGAAAAAAAAAACCACCAGGGCAAGAATTAATCTAGAAACGCTGGTCATCCATACACATTCACCACCTGTACATAACCACTTAGTGCCAAATAAATTTCTAAAAGAATATTTTCCTGTAATTAAATCACTTAAACTCGACTCTAGCCAGGCATGTTGTAAAACCAACATAACGAATGTATCACACCTTCGAAACACGTGACCCCGATTTGCATACACCTTGCTTTGCGACGTGGCATCCAACGGAGCAGGTGGGTCGTTGCTTTTCGGCTGCCATTTCTGCCTCTTGAGGGGAGAAATTGGTGGTTTCAGTTTTAAATGTCTGTTTTATGCTTTTAATATAGGTTGACTTAGTGGCTTTTGTCATGCTTTAATTTTATTGCTAACCTGAAGACGAAAATTGATGATTTCGAAACGTTGTTTGTATTTTTATGTAGCACTGCTTGGTTTGCCTTCACATAAAGAGATCTCTCTTCACTACGGCTGCACCGGTACCGATACTGGATCGGCTCGGTCGCCTATATTTGTGGTATCGGTATCAGCCGGCAACAACAACAACTTTCGCAGAAATATAGATAGCTCTGGAACCGTTCGAGATTCCGATATGCGGGTCACGGTATTTTGCTCAAGAAATCACTGCGTATCTTCCTAGCTTTGATTTAACTGTGGGTTACTTTAAAAATTCGTTTTAAGAATTTTTGGACTTTTTGCAGAAAACTTACACCGTTGATGAAAAATTGGGGATACATTTGGATAAAGGTATCGGTAAAATTTTTAAAACTGGTTTGGTATCGGTCTCTGATTCATTATTGGCTTCATAAGATCTACAACTTTTAAGTTAAACATTTATCATTAGACTTCCATACTTCGAACACCGTTCTCTAAGGCTTGCGATGCAAACGACAATTACTCAAGCTCCAATACGCACGACAATCACTTCCATTTCTCTTCCTTTATAATTTAGATTAAACCAGCACGTACATATTATTCAAATCGTCAACATGACTAAGGTACCAAGGAAAGGCAAGGCACGGTACCAAGGCAAGGTACCGAGACATGCCATTTCATATTCCACATATTACAAACAAAAGACACTTCCATAGAAACTTGGCAGTCTTACGCAAGCCAGCTCTACTGCGACGAAGTCTGAAATCTTTAGACAAACGTCCAATGTTCAGGACATGGGAACCCAGGTCTGTTCTAAATGCTGAATGGTCATCATCTGTCAACACCCTCTCACGTCACAAACACGCCTCGCGCATGGATGACGTAAACAAACCGGTTCTATTTCGCTCCTTGTTGACGGGTGGGGAACTTGGTCCGCAGTTTTCAATAGGTGTTTCCTTGCTGTTGCCATAGTGTTTCGCCTAGGGAGTTACGTCACGACTGGGCTTGGGGGGGTTCAATTCTCAGAAAATTACGGAGTGAATACTGATCCTTGCAAGGGCCACCCCAGTCAATTACAAATGGTTAATGCTACGGCAATGAAACTTTGCATGGTATATAAGCAAACGGGAGGGGGGGGGCACAAGAACCTTGCAGATTTTCAGGGTCATGCAAGGCCTCTAGGAAAAAACCGAACGAAATTCGATTCGTTAATTTAGGAATTACGTTGCTAACCAAGTGGCTATCCTGCCAAGCAGTTCTGCCATGGCCTTTAGATACGTCACACACAAGTAGGCCGGCATGCGCAAATTGGCATAATTCACGTTACAATGACCAGCTCAAAATCCGAAATGTTTAGGGATGTAAACTTATTTATTCCATGGTGACTCAGTTGTCAATTTGGATAAAATGCTGTTAACTTGCACCACTATTCTGCTATACGTATACCTAAAGACCCTGCCAAGAAATGTTAAAGGCATTATAAATCTAACGCGTCGTACCGTGTCCAGTCATCAGCATGTTAGTTGCCGTTTGTAAGGAAGGGTTGACAAATTTCGATTACACTTTCCTAGCAATCGATTACACTTTCCTAGCAATCGAT
>JAHWFP010156935.1:357960-369411 GCA_023313725.1 Lithobius niger | reverse complement strand
GTTGTTGTTGTTGTTGTTGTTGTTGTTGTTGTTGTTGTTGTTGTTGTGACTCTTTGCCCTCACCTGGAGATCGAACCAATGAACCGATTTTCAAGTTCTATAGCTTAAAAAGTAGGTAAGGACATGGCCTAGGGCCTTTCGAATGCTATGTGGAGACAATATTCTTGTGACGAAAAGCCAGATGGACTCGAAATTATGCTTTCTTATCGTGACTGCAGTATTCTCGTCGGCAAAGCATTTCTAGAGGACCGGGAGAAATCATTAAGTCGAGGAACAAATTCATGCAAATCGAGCTAACAACATGAAATTTGGTACACAAGTCTTTCTTAGCAGTACATATCGAACCAGCCATGGAACCCCTCATTAAATACCTTCAAGGGCTCCAGTGCCCCCCCCCCCTCCCCTTCCCCAGCATCCTCCTGTGCCCCCTCCCAGAGATTGGGCAACAAATTCTTGCAGGACAAGCTAAAAATATGAAATTTGGTAAACAAGTAATTCTTAAATAAATACGGATGCAAACCTATTTACGTTGCCTTTTGGACTTATATGTCAGACTGCCTGAGCGGGGAATCGAACCGACGACCTTTTTAAATCAAAAGCCGAGGTCCTACTGCTGAGCCATACTGACATATACGTCCAAAAGGCAACGTAATTTTGTTTGCATCCGTATTTATTTAACCAATCTCGAGCCCATTGGCTTTCCGTTCCGTTTAAACCATTATTTCACGCTTTCTTGTGTGTTCGGTTTCACTAGAGTGTGGCACGCAATCAAGCACCACTCCAGTGGCGATTGGAAACGTGTATGTTTACATGTAAACAGTATGTGTGCGTGTTAAATGCTGCCTATGGACGTTTCCTTTGGGCCGTGTCAGTACGGCTCAGCGGTGGACCTCGGCCTTTGACGTTCAGGCAGTCTGACATATAAGTCCAAAAGGCAACGTAAATAGGTTTGGATCCGTATTTATTTAACCAATCTCGAGCCCATTGGCTTTCCGTCCGGTTTAAACCATTATTTCCCGCTGTCTTGTGTGTTCCTTTTTCAATTTCACTGGTGTGTGGCACGCAATCACGCACCCCTCCAGTGCCGATTGAAAAACTATATGTTTACATGTAAACAGTATGTGTGCGTGTTAAATGCTACCTATGGACGTTTCCTTTAGGTCGTGTCAGTACGGCTCAGCGGTAGGACCTCGGCCTTCGGTTTTAAAGGTCGTGGGTTCGATTCCCCGCTCAGGCAGTCTGACATGTAAGTCCAAAAGGCAACATAAATAGGTTTGCATCCGTTTTTATTTAACCAATCTCGAGCCCATTGGCTTTCCGTCCCGTTTGAAGTAATTCTTAGCAGTACAAATCGAATTAGCAATAGAACCTCATGATATATCCCCCCAAGGGCCCCCAGCACTCCCCTGTGCCCACCTCCCTGAGGCTTGATCAACTAAATCTTGCAAATCGAGCTAAAAGCTTGAAATTTGGTACGCAACACGTTGTTAGCAGTACAAATCAAACTACCTATGGAACTCCCATGAAATCCCTCACGTTCCTCCAAATTCCCCCCCCCCCCCCCACTCCCATGCCCGCTCCACGAGGCTGCTACTCGAAAAATTTTGTTGATCGTACTAAAAGCATGCATTGTGGTACACAAGTCATTCTTAGCAGTAGAAATCGAACCAGACATGGATTCTCATGAAATATCACCAAAGCCTCCCCCAGCGTCCCCTCCCCGTGCACCCCCACGAAGCATCGATGACCAACAAATTCTTGCTTACTAAAAGCATGCATTGTAGCAGTAGAAATCTAACTACATAATATGGAACCCCATGAGATACACCCAAGGCACCCTGTGTCCCCTCCATGACGCTGATGATCAACAAATTCTAGTTCGATTTGTACTGCTAGGAATGACGTATACCAATTCATGTTTTAGGACGATCAGCAAGAATTTGTTGGCCAATCACCTCATAGAGGTGAGTGTGTTGGGGGTGCGAGAAGGAGGTTCGATGTATCTCGTGGGGAATACCTCGAGGGAGGTATCTCGAGGTGTTCCATAGCTATCTCGATTTGTAAGCTAAGAATTGACGTGTTTACCAAATTTCACGGCCTTTATAGCTCGATGTGCATGATTAGCCCAAATTCTGGCCCGTAAACGCTGTACTATCATCGAACAAATGAATCGATGCTCAAGTTTTATAGCTTAAAACGTAGGTATGAAGAAGGCCTAGGGCCTTTTGAACATTATTTTAATGTGACTACAATAGTTGTTGTTCGTCTCGTTGGAGAAATTTTGCTCTCACGTAGAGATCGAACCAAAGTAGCGATTTTCAATTTTTATAGATTAAAATTGAGTATTAAAAAGGCTCGCTTATACAGTTATTTTGAGGTGATTACAATATTCTTTTCGTTGTTATTCTTGCTGGAACAAGAAAAAAAATTAACAGGCTTTAGTATTAAAAAACGCTTAAGCGTATAAAATACTGATGTAAGGCTTAAAAATGTATAGCTCTAAAGGAACAGATATTAGAAAAAGACATGTAAACCATCAGCGTCGCAATAATACTTGTAAAAGACGCTCCAGCTTGTTTTTTTTTAGATGCTGTGGACATTCTTTTACATGTGTTAGTGCGACGCTGATTCCTTACATGTCTTTTTCTAATAACTGTTCCTTTAGAGCTATAAATTTTTTAAGCCTTACACCAGTATTTTATACGCTCAAGCGTTTTTTAATACTAAAGTTTGCTAATTTTTCAACGGTCAACACAGAAAGGTTGCATCACAACATGACGCCAAGAAACGGAAACTCGATGAAGACATCCTAACTACACTGATGAAGATTCCTACCTGTGACTGAAAACGGGGTCCAACTTCAGAAGAGAGCCAAAGTCATGCAGTACCAAGGCTGAAAAATTTTGACTGAAGCTTGCGTAAAACAAAATTTAACGAAGATGGAAGCCGCGAACGCCATTTCACAAGGTGCTCAGACGTTAGGTGAAGAAGCAGCCAAAAAAACACTGAGTTGGAAACAGCCGCATAGGTAAAAAAAAAAAAAGTGATGTAACTTAGGCCTATATAGCCTAACAAGAACAATGCAAGGTGAAAATAAAAGTGAAAAAGTCTCTGCTGTTGAAATTTTCGAAATGTTTTGGAAGCCAAGATTCGAAAATCTAAAACGTGTGCGACAAATTGTGAAAAACTATGGCAGCCCTGACTAATGGATGAGCGACTTGTTACCATAGTTTAGCTAAGGGTCGGACACTACGTGGCGACAACCTGAACCATTTGTTAATGACGTTTACAATCATAATCCTATTATGTGCGCGGCGTATCTTGAGTCCATCTGATATTTTATGTGCGGCTATGTCTTCCTGGAGGGGACGGCTTTAATCGACGACCGCCATTGTTTTTGTAACTATTTTGGATATCAACAAGGCACTCTGCTACCAAAAACATACAATTGATTACTTGTGTTCATTCTGGGGCGAACTCAAGATAGGCTGCGGACACTATAGCGAAGAACAACTACTGGTCCGCCATCTTACCTCTGTGAATTTACCGGAAAAACCTCCTCGTGAAGTGAATGAGTTCGATGTTTCAGCAGTGACGACACCATGAGGTATGTATGGTTTCAGAACTGGTTTGATGATGTGGGGGCTTCAGAAGAGAGATGTTCTGCCAGTTTATGAAAGTCTGGTTGCTAGCCAACATATATTCAGGTCGATGGCTAATTCATGTTTTTAAATTGCGCTCAAGTATTTTAACGCCTCCCTAATTCTTTCTCTATTGTATAGTATTGCCGACTTACTGTATACTCGTGCTGTGGCAATGCAACTGCACGAAATGTATAAAACAAATATCGATCGGAGATAAATGTAGCTTTCTCCATCAGTGCTTGAGCAAGAAATACATTTGGCAACAAATACTTAATTTTCGCCCCTGTAATTGTGAATTTTTTTGCAATAAAAATGTTCAAACCTTATAAAAAAAAAAAGTGGGAGCGGCCACAAATTGTGGACTTCGCTCAGTCGCCATCTCGGAAAATAGTCCACGTGAAACTTTACTGCTGTACTGAAATATTTTTACCTTTTCTTACCTTTTGTACACGATAGGTCAGCTAATGCATTCTACTTGGCTGAACGGCATATCTGAAAAGTGGTTAAAAACTAATTGGCTTAGTGTGCGTAGTACAGATAATTCAGGGTTAGTACGAATCCTTGAAAAAAACGGAAATTCAAAGGCTCAACAAGATTAAAATAAATACAGATGCAAACCTATTTACGTTGCCTTTTGGACTTGTATGTCAAAAGGCAGACTGACACATAAGTCCAAAAGGCAACGTAAATAGGTTTGCATCTGTATTTTATTTCAAATCCTTGAAAACCTAGAAATGTTCTGAGAAAAAATAATGAAATTGGCCTGGAAAAGTGATTGAAAGTCTTGAGAAAAAATGATGTATGTATCATGAGTAGGGTGATGAACGGAAGGGAGAGTATTTCAAGTACGAGTTTTACTCAGCGTTCAGAATACGGGCCTTAGTCTTTCTTTGTTTAGGCGTTAAAGTTTTTTAAAGTTGAGGAGTTGGTTTAATTTTATTTACGTGTATAATGGCTGAATACAGCAGTAAAGTTTCACGTGGGCTAAACAATGCCGCAACACTGCAATATTCCCAACCTTACAGGAACGTTTGTGTTCCTTTGCTGGCTTGACTTTGAAACCTTACAGTAAACCTTACCTTAAACATCAAACGAATTCGTTTATATTTTCTAATAAGTGCAAACTTATTGGACTCCTTGCAAACTTCTCATTCAGTGCAAGTCGATCTGTTGGAAATTGGTTTGTCTGTAGCTTTATTTCTGTGTCTTGTTGTTAGGAAGCCGAAGCCGAACCCAAACCGGGTTTTCCCCCCCCCCCCCCCCCACTACATAGACTAGATAACGAGAGGCACCTTCAAAGGGTTTTGTAATGAGCGTTAACCGCTTTCGGTCATCTGCCCGCCGAAGCCCTAACGCCCTATGTCTGCAGGCATTTGGCCTTATTCGATAATGCTTCCTCTTCACGTTTCCTCGAAGTGCGCATGAATCGGTGACTCACTAGTATTTCACTGCTAAATCTTCTGTAAGCAAACGGTTTATTCTTCAGTCTACACATGACTAATGGCGTTTGCTATTATCCATTATTGCCTAATAACGATGTTTAAAACAATACATAACAATAAAACCGATCGTTCAGAGCAAGGAGGTTGGTTTATACGTAGCTTTGATAAGGTGGACCCACTAGTTGAACGCGCCTGAGCTAAAGCGCAGGTATTTCCCGTGGTAAAGTATACACGAGCGAGATTCAGTTGATGACGTTTGTGCTCCCAAACCAATCCTCGAAGCAGACGACGCTTGGTTTTTCGAAACCAACAAAAGGGTTTGTTTCAACTAGCGAGTAGTTTTTAACGAAATTAATGAATAATTAAGAAATATCTTAACGTTCAATCTGAACGTTAAAATACACATTATTAAAACAAAACGACAAATTCTTACCAGATTACCCACGACGAGAGTAGCTGACGTCGTTGCGTCGAAACCAAAACAATGGCATGCTTTATAGTTTGTTCCACATTATGTTTTCAGAAAACTGACTGGATGACGACTCGTGTCCTTGCACTAAGAGTGCAAAAACATATGGATATCCACTTGTAGACCCAACAAAGTTACTGTTTGAGTTTACGAATGGGATGTTTACGGATTTTTTGCACTCGTAGTGGAAGAAAACGTGGCGTCATACAGTCAGTTTTCTGAAAACATAATGTGGAACAAAGTATAGAATGATCGCTTGTGGCGGTTCTCTCCGTCTGATAACAAACGTTGCTATTTTCAGTCGCATTGTCGTTTGTACTGGTAGGTTAATGCACTTTAAAACAATTTACACAATTGTAGCGGTCCGGCTTGCGTTTGATGATGAGTTTCATTTGTTAGTCCAATTTTGTGTCGATTCATCAGCAACATCAAAAGTCAATGAGATGCAAGAATCAGTAAAATGGCGCGAAAAATGGGAGCAGAGACGTCAGACGCGTTTGTGGTATGGTAAAGCAGCTCCCAAAATGTCGCACGGTTTCTCGCGGTAAAGCGTAAGGGCACGTTTACGCAACCACTCGCTTTTAGAAATCACCTCAAATTCCAACATGGCGGCGGTTTTATGTCTGCCGCCTCGCAACGAAAACAGCAAATAACGTGAGTTCTGAAGCGTTTGAGAAAATTGTTTTGTCATGAGGAATTCTTTATATTATTGGCACGGATTATAAGACTGCAAGTATTTACTCAAACGATGTCAAATTTAGCCAATCCATTTAGCGTTGTTACCATGGCAATGTCACCTTTGCCATCGCAATTGAGTGCTAGCTGCGAGAATGCAAAGGCGAGTCGTTGCATAAACGCGCCCTAATAGTAAGTGGGTCCACCCTATCAAAGCTACGTATAATCCAAGCTCCCTGGTTCACAGCTTGTAACTCTGGAATGGCACAACCAACTAAAATACCTCTTAGGTAAAGGGCACATCATTGTAAGTGTCTCTGTAAAATAAATTAAAGACCAGCTTTCCAGGATAAGGGCGCCTTTATGCAACGACTCGCCGTTGCATTCTCGCAGCTATAATTTAATCGCAATGGCAAAGGTGTCGTTGCCATAGTAACAACGCTTCCTGGATTAGCTAAATCCGACATAGGTTGAGTATATGCTTGCAGTAGTATAATCCGTGACAATAAGGTAAAAGAATTCCTCCTAACGAAACAATTTACCCAGTCGCTTCTGAACCCACATTAGTGACCGTTTTCGTTATGAACCGACAGAGCTAAAACCGCCGCCATGTTGGAATTTCAAATGACTTCTAGCTTGTAGTTGAGAGAATGCAAAGGCGAGTCATTGCACAACAACGCCCTAAGTGGTTTAGTCTGCTGAGAGACGTGTCCAAACAAGTCCACCATCTTCACCTGTACTCAGCCAAAAAAGAAAATGACGATTACAGATCATGCTCGTTATAAGTTGGCCTTACATTGCAAGGCTTACATCGTTTAATTTTTTTTTCCGTGACGTCATTCTAAATGTCGTGTCCGAAAAGCTCACAGTATATTTAGCCGCCTGGCTTGTAAAACCTTTTGCGAATCCTGGTGGTACCTTTCCAAACCAAAACTTATTAAGGATTTCCAACAAGCATTTTCGTCATTTGAAGTCGTATCGGAACATCAAACAAAGGTTAAGTTAATCCACCTACTTTAACACTACAAACGTTAAACTAAATATTAAAAAATTGCACCGTGAGCAGTTTTCAGATGTCAGGGTGGCCGCTCACCAAAATCGACAAAACGTCTCACGACAGGACATTTTTTCGAAACCTGTCTCAGTATGCTGCAGACGTCTCCAAAACCACAGCAATGAGCTGAGCGCCACACACCGGATGCGATGTTGTCGCGAGACGTCTTTAGGCGTCTCACGACAACAAAGCGAAGCTCCTTCTAGTTTCGTCTGTTGGGGGTCTCTCCACCAGATGCGACGTCTCGCAACGTTTCGTCTTGCAACGACGTTTTGTTGATTTTGGTATGCGGCCACCCTTACTCGGTGAAATTACTTGGGGTGTGATATGGCGATTTACAACGGCCAAAAAAAAAACTTAGTGAGTCTCATTAACAAGTTTTGTTTGAGCAAATCCAGCTAACTAACCATGTCACAAACAACTGAAGGGGATGTGCTGATTGAGTGAGCGAAGCGAAAAATAAAATTCAAGAAACTTAAAGCAAAAGAGTTGTTCCCGTAGTGACAAGTGTTTACTAACACATTTCTGAAAATCGTGCTGCACACACGAGTCGACACGAAATCGCAGACATCGTTCCTCATACAGTACAATTCTAAAGTCTGTGTGACGTTTGCCGTGAATTAAACCTTGAACAAATTACTGAACACATGTAGGAAGTAAACGATCTGACAGTGTCTGTTTATGCGTGGCTTTGGTACAATTGAGCTCGATAAAGCTTTCCCTTGCTAAAAATCCGTTTTAAAATTTGGCGTCTAGGAGATTTTCTGTTGAATGTTGAATACGATGCTTTACGCGCCTACAATGACGTTGAAGTTTTATCTGTGTGTGTGCAGTACTAATTTTAATCGTTTGCTAGTAATTACTATGAGATCAAAAGTCTAAAAGACTAATGCAGTAAAAATTAAAATTAATTATTACAATAGATCGCCGAAGCAAAAATTATAAGGCACTAGTAGAAAATTATAAATTGTGATTTTAAAATACAAGAATCATTCCGGTTTTTTACGACACAATCAACGCGTTCACGCTGGCTAGTGTATTAGGCGCGATGCCAACCGAGACAGTAGCTGCATTCTTTGCTGCGAGGAACGAAGCTACTGTCTCAGTTGACCGTGGCTTTGGTAAATGCGCGGGTGCGATCGGCGCGTGGCTGTTATATGGCAGGCGGAAGGTTATGAGGCAGGCCGGATGTTGCTTTAAACAGTTCATACATATTTAGAGTTTCCCTGCACCCTTCTCTGTCGTTGGCACGGTTTTTTTTTATCGAATGTAGCATGTTAAAGACTAATTTAAAGTACGGTTATTTTCAAAATTTGTTTATTACGGCTGGCTAAGGAGCGAATCGATACGCTAGATACACACGATACGTACTACATGCGTCTTTTTGTATTTGTACAACTCTTTCATTGTTGGATCATTGTGGAAGCAGTGGATTTATGTAATGACGACACAGTGATGCAACAATGAAACCGTTGTCTTATATACATTAATAAAAACGAGTTGCAGTGTTGTAAAACGGCCACCCGACCCAGACGGACACCCGTCTAATAATAACAGTAACAATGCTGCGTTGATTGTCAACAACAATGTCTTTACAAACCTCTCACCGGATGGCAACACAGTCGTCGTCAACATCGCCAGTTTGGGCTTTTCAATGTGACTATTGTAAGTACTAATCGTACAAAAACTCCAGAAGTGAGTTTCTGCACAGTCGTGTGAAAACACAAAACGAAAATTTGCAGAGTCATATAAAACGCCTTGAATCAGAATTAAAGAACGAAAACAGCCTGAATCAATTGTCCCGCAAGTCCTCCAGTGAACAGTTACCACGCAAGTCCCGCAATCAACTGTTACCACGCAAGTCTCGGAGGGTGATGTTTTGGATCTACTGGATAATGTAGTTTGAAATGAATCATTTGACGCCTACAAAGAATTGGTAACAGCTGCCACCAACAGTGAAGAAGTGGTAATCCTAGCCACCAAGGGAGGCGTTGATTGAACGAGCGAAGCAAACGAACATCAGCGTTTTCTAGCCAGTGGACGCAAAAAGACAGACGGGTTACACGCCTTTCGCAACAAATACATGAGAAAGCTAATTGTCCCAATATTTTAAACGGTGCATCAAACACCACCCGTGCGTAGCACGGGCTTCAGCTAGTAACTATTAAGAACGACTGCTAGGCGTAGAATTTTTACTTACCTAAGTAAGAAAACGAAGCCTTTGGTTCTTCCTTAAAGGCGGGCTATAGCTAGTCATATCGGGTTCTGTCTAGAGCATGCTTGCAGCAAGCAAATAAATGCACAAGCAATATATTGCAGCACAACAAACAAGCCACGTGCTTCCTTCATTAGTGAGTTAAAATTGGTACGTCCTCGTACACCTGGGTGCCTTATAGGTTAACGATATTACTGCCACTAGCTGGCGCCACGGTATTTTCTTTATAGAGCACCGTCAATAAGATCAAATGCTGCCCGTTGTTAACGGCAACCGAACAATGCGTGCCGCCATCTTGTAACGGAGGTAAACCCTCGCGCTTGAAGCAAGCAAAACGACATTTGGCTGGTTTAACTTCGTCCAACTCGTTTACGAATGGCTTAATTTCTGGAAATCGAAAAAAGGACGAACCCATCTGCATCCGCTCGTTGCCGCAACCCAAAATCCTACAATTGTAAACCATTTTGTTGTATATAACTCTATGGTGGAGCCAGTAACTGGGTTAGCTGCAAGGTACACTGGTGGGGAAAAAGCAGAGCGTCTTACTGAAGCCAATGCTATTAGACAGGATTTCTTAGGCTTAAAACGCGCGATTTTTGTCGATTTGTTGGCAGTTGCTGACATTTTTAAACAAGTGGAATCTTTATTTTCCGATTACAACCCTCGTAGCATAAGGGATTGGAGAAAACAACGGTTTTTTAAGCCTACGAAATCTACTCTCAAAGCACTTGCTTGACTAGTAGTGCCGTTGTTTAACCCACCATTTCAATCTAGTGCCCCTTGCAGGTGTCTCTCTTGTAGCAATATGACGTCACATGACGCTGCTCTATATTCTACCGTGGCGCCATCTAGTGACAGTAATTTCATTAACCTTTATAGCTTGCATCCAGGTGCACGAGGACGTACCAAATTTTAATTCAATAATTAAGGAGGCACGTGGCTTGTTTGTTGTGTTAAAAGATATTTCTTTGTTCATTCCATTTCTTGTGCGAGCAAGCGCTAAAGAGAAATAGATAGCACTAGATGTTGCAAACTTTCGTTTGGTGGCAAACCGCCTTTAAGCTAGGACGATATATGGTAAACTGCGTTTACCGGACTAGCAGATTCACGGCTTAAGGCCTCTCCAGACAGAAGAAAATTTCGTGCGAAGCTATGCGTAACTACGTGCGTACAAGGTCAACATTGCAGCAATCGTGTGGTTGGAGTTGCGTTAATGACGAATATTGAAGTCTTTTTTACACCATACTACGTCGGCGTGCAGCCGCGAGCAGCCAGTAGGCGCAGCCAGCATCGATACCTCCGCTTTGAGATTATGGGATGGCAGCCGCCATAATGATTAGAATGGGGTACACAATGTTCGAGAAGCACAAGTCCGACGAGTAGGGAAAAACACGCATGACTACAGTTACACTGTGATACTCTTTGAAAATTTATCCAAGCACAGGAAAAAAGTTTGCACTAATTTACCAACAGCTGTGCGATTTTAGAAATTGATTTCTGCATCATTTTTAAGATATACAGTGTTTTCACATTTTTGGTAACCTGCTCAATACGTATTTACCTGAATCGCACAATTACGACAGCATGCTGAATTAAGGGATGTGTATTCTTGAACGATATATGAGAGAGAGAGGGGGAGAGGGAGATTGAGAGAATATGGTTAACCATACAATATGTAATAGTTATTGGTTAAAATCGAGCGGTTATCGATTTTTAACCAACGGGTGCGATTATTGGCCGCCTCGAGTATGCAAATAGGTCGAGGGCGGAGCCCTCACACTGTGGAGTGACCTTCACTGATTTGACATAAGGTATTACCGTATTTCTTGAAGCAATTTTTACAAACACAAAACGTTTTAATTAAATAAGAATTAGCTTGACGTCCCAACCGTGATTTAAATAATTTATTGTTTAAATCGATCGGTTATCGATTTTTAACCAACGGGTGCGAT
>JAHWFP010156935.1:327555-347116 GCA_023313725.1 Lithobius niger | reverse complement strand
AAGCTATTTTTGTAAGAGTATAAGAAAAATTTAAAGAGTACTAGTAATACTACTGATCACCGTAAAATTACCGTGGGTCGGTGGGTGGACGGTCTTGACCCATGACCCACTTGATACACGATAAAAATGTGACCCATTTGACCCACTGACCCACCGACCCATGGGTCAATTCCATTTCTGGCAGTGATGTTTGTATGTCCATATGGAAAATGCATCTACTATAGTATATGCTAAGGAACTGCCTGAGTAAAGCAAGCGGGAAGAACTTGAGATCTGCTCAGAGATGCAGTAAGAAGTAAAATGACAGCACAAGGAGAGGTTATTGTAATATTTGTTAGACAGTTCCTTTTGCTCCTCTGTCTGGGACTCTTGTCCTTGTCACATCAGCTCCCAATGGAACTTTCCAACATCCAATTTAAGTTCTGACAGAGCTTTCTCCCACCTCTCTTTGTTACCATTGTTTAGTGGTATTGTTTTTCTGTTTACTTTTATGGAAACAAAACTTTTGTTCCTAATCTCTCCTCTGCCCAAACAGTTGACTCCTTTGGGTTGAGGCCCCAATACTCATGTTTGAGTTATGATTTATCTACCCTTTGTGGTAATTGTTTGGAAACCTTACTTTTCACGCTATCGAACTTATTCACCTACCTATCGATTCCTTTCGTCGTTAGGGTTCCGAAAATCATAACGAAAACATGTGCAAACGCTTTTTTATTTAAAAAAAATTATTAAAACACGCTAAAATGCTACGCACAACTGTCGTTCCGTCATCGCGATGCTGCGAGGTGGATGGGCAACAAGAAAACCTGATTCCGTGCCCCTGAGTATACGGAAATTATCTCGTTCCGGTAGCAGACGAAATGGCTGAAGCAGACGAAAAATTGGTTGGTGTATATCGATATTTGCGGCCGGAATCACAGACCGCAGGGGCGCGCTTCGCGCACATAATTATATGCATCGAGAATTGGTGTAATCAGAAAAAATATGACGCAAGCATTTGTGAAACAAGGAAGTAGCATAATTTGTTCCTTGTTTCACAAATGCTTGCGTCATACTATTTTTGATTACACCAATTCTCGATGTATATGATACTGCGCGCGAAGCGCGCCCCTGCGGACTATAAATCCGGCCACAAATATCACCGTCTGCCTAGGAAAGAGATAATTTTCGTTTAGTAACGTTCTGGTTGAAATCAGGTTTTCTAGTTGCGGAATCATCGCGTAGAATTGCTGCCGCTTCTAGCTTGTTGTGCGTAGCGTTTTAGCGTGTTTTAATAATTTTTTTTAAATAAAAAAAACGTTTGCACACGCTTTCGTTATGATTTTTGGAACCCTAACGACGAAAGGAATCGATAGGTAGGTGAATTAAGTCAATAGCGTGAAAAGTATGGTTTCCAAACAATTACCCCCTTTGCATTGTAATGAGGAAAAGGACAGAATCGTCTTTCCCACGGGGCTGTTGCCGCCTTCATTTACTGTTTGTGGACTTTCCAGAGTTTTAATCTCGTTTTGTGTTCTGTTCCTCTCTCCGGAGTTGGGACCCCAAGGCCACAAGCTGAACTGTAAGTTAACCCAATCCTTCTTTTTCTTAGACGTAAGATGAGAAGCCAAAGCCCACAGTGTCAATTGTTCCATTGGATGTCAACCCATATTAACTTTTATTCCTTGTCAACCAAGTTAAAATTCTCACTCTTCCTAGAAGGCCATGTTTGGCCAAGTAACTGTTTTTCCATGATATTACATGTGTGAATGCTAAATAAAATCAAGAGGAAAGAGACCAACAGTCCCCCAAACCAAAACCGTTTCTGTGTGAATAACTGTTTTACCTAAACTGCGCTAGGCATTAGCAACGATCCACGATATTTTTTCCAAACCTCTGACATTTATTTATTGCGCCTAAGCAATACCGTGGCCGAACTTGCCCTGGGAAAAGCGCAACCACGTTTTGTCCCTAAATGCCGATCCGTCACGGACACCCTGCTCTGCCAAAGACTGGCACCTCCTCTCTGCCTTCAAACGGCCGCCCCAGCTCTCCATCACGTGATAGCGTTGTACAGTACGTAGTATTTAAAAACGACATTTTCGTAGCATACGCTGCTGCGCTCACTTTTTTGGTAACAAGTGCTGACACATGCAATCACACAAATGGTTAGCAAGTCCCACAATATTCAGCCATGGAAGTCGTAGGGGGTGCAAGAAAATCAAAGATTGAAAAGAAAAGGCACTCAGATGTGAAAATAATGATCAAATACGTACTGCAGGCATGCAGTCATAGTTTTTTCCAAGGTTGGATGCAAGGTCTAAATGTTGGGCCCCTCCTCAACAAGTAAACAATTTTGGGAATAAATGGGCACCCAACCCAGATCAAACAACAGCGAATTATGTCCCTTTCGGGCCCCTGAATCGTTGATTTTGCCACTCTGCCTCCTGGGACCGGGTGCCTTGCAACCCTTTTCACCACCCCTAATTGCGGCACTGACTGCATGGGTACAATATTCAAGCTGTGTTCGATCAGTTTCTTTTTTAGCTGCATGCTCCTTACGTTTTGGTGGCGAATACATGTTTAGAACTCAACCAGCAACCCGCCCACTTACGGGGATGTGCTAAGTTTGCCATGCAGCTCTGTTGTTGGTTACTT
Source organism: Lithobius niger (assembly GCA_023313725.1). NCBI lineage: Eukaryota > Metazoa > Arthropoda > Chilopoda > Lithobiomorpha > Lithobiidae > Lithobius > Lithobius niger. The sequence goes on along the minus strand of JAHWFP010156935.1, from coordinate 344,479 downwards.
CTGTGGGACTGAGTCGGTGTTGAATATTGGCCTTAGTTTACTCTAATTGAGCACTTGTGAGAGTGCAATAGTAAATTTTTTTTTACGAAAATATACAAAAAAAATGTATTAAATGAGCAAAACCAACAAAAGTACTGATATTGGAGCTTAACAAAATGTATAATTAAGGAAGAAATTGACCCATCCAGTCATAATTTGTCACAGTTACTTCGGGAAACTTGATGTTGTGTGTATGTCACAAATGTGACAACTAAGCAGGCAGCATGTTTGACCCCGAAAAGATTCGACCAAGCAGATGACTGCTCTGTTAAACGGAAAAAACACGGGAAGGAAAATTTGGAAACATGTTGTGGTATTACCACCACAAATTCAGGTCTAGTCGAATTTGTCAAATAGAATTTCCTGTAGAATTTTATCATCCGTGTCAACAGCATTTTTATGCCTACTAGTTCAGAGCTTCAACCTCGTTAACTTGACATTGCGTGGGGGAAGAGGAAGGAGCACAGGTTATAGGAAATCAAAAGTCCAGCTCTGTCTCACCTGTCCCATTGTCGAAGTGTTCTCATTTCCCCATAGACTGCAGTGGGATTTTCCGATAATCCTAACGAAATTACATGCTACATTTTCTGCTATGCGTCATCACGTCATCATCAGTAACAACTAAATTTAAGAGTATTTCGCTGCAACCATTGTTGACACGTCGAACTATAGCGACTTCTCTGTAAAGGCGGCAGAGTTATGGATCATCAACATCTGCTTGGAAATTCCAGGACATTTCTGTTTTTCCTCTGATAACTGATAGTATAAGTCGTGATAAAAAAGTTTGTCAACTCAAACCCACTGGCTAGTCAAAATTGTAAACAACCGAGGCTTGAGTAGAAATTCGTTACTGACCTAAGGTAAGCTGTTTGCATGCATTGTTTACTGAAATCTTGGTGCGATTATACTTTTATTTCTACGATATGCAAAATGTAAAAAAAAAGTTTCTTGGGCGCGGACAACTGATAGAGGTGGGATGAGTTTTACTTTTTTTTTTTTTGTTAACAACATTATTGATACCGCAAGCGAGCGAGGACTATCATTAGTGACAGCAAAACGCATGATTGCACCAGCTCAGCTTCTACATAAATTATGAGTATACGCGGACACACAGTCACCGGCAAATTAGGCACCAGACCCATGGACACCCCAATTTAGGCACTGGACAAATACTCGGTCAAATAGGCACCCAGGCAAATAATCACTCAGACATAAATATGTACACTCCCGACAAGGAATGCCCTCAAGGATTGGGGGGGGGGGGGGGAGAGAAGAAAAGTTTGCCGAAAAATGTACGTAACGTTCAAAACTGCTAGAAATTTGTTGGCATCTCTAAAGTTATGTGTTAGCTGCAGCGAGCACGGCAGCGTGAGCGAGACAGCGTAATTTGGAACATTAATTCACTACACAAATTTTGAAATAAAATGCGAAAATTTCCTCCCCCCTCCCCCCCCCCCCTCGACATCCCCAATGGTCCCAATAAACATCCCATACTTACAACACAAACGATACAGAATTTGAGGGTAATCCATACCATTTTTTTTTAATGTAAACTCGGTTTAATTTGTCCGGTTTCTGTATGTCCGAGTGCCTATTTTTCCGAGTGCCTATTTTTCTCCGTGTGCCTATTTTTCCGAGTGCCTATTTGTCCAGTACCTAAATTGCAATGCCTGTGTCCTGTACCTAATTATCCGGTGCTTTTGTGTCCTACATCCTAAATTGTGTGCTGGCAGCGTGCTCATTAGCAGTACACAAACCGACCAAAATGCGTACTGATAGTACACAAACTGTACTTCCAGTGCACAATTCGTGTGGAGGCTAAGCAAGGTTACTCAGTGATGTGTGTTGCAACTGCAGCAGAGCTTTCAGAGTGTTTTGTCTCGTTCATTCATCTTCACTCATTTGTCTTTATATTTCGAAGTTAGTTCTTGCATTTTGTTCTCAATGTCATTCAGTATACGTATTACAACTTAATTCCATTCAGGAGTTATCACAACAAATTCGCGCCTGTTCATCTCTCTATGCGATTTTAAATTTGTTACTGCAACAAAATACTTACACGATACTCTAATCGATTTTCCCCCAATTTTGTTGCCACGAAGAATGGTTATGTTCGTATTCAGTTTCTTGAATTCTTTCTTGGATTCTTGAAAATCTTTCATCATAAAGCAAAGTTTCACAGCAAAACTATGAGCACCGCAAAAGCAAATTTTAATGGTATAATAACTAATGAGATTGGGAGGGGCGGGATCAGTGCGTTTGTTATCGTTAAGCGTGTGATTAAGCATTAACTGAACCAAAAAGTTAAGTTTTTTGGGATTGTTTGGGTTGGAGACCGAATCAGTTTTTGCAAAATCAAGCAAAAGGACGTGGGGTAGTAATTAATTCAACTGCCCATCTATATTCGACTACGTCTAACAAAGAGGAGGAAGGGTGGAAGAGGGATGGGTAGGAAGGTAGGGAGGGGAAGGAGAGGATGGGAGGACAGGGGGAGGACAGAAGGGAGAGAGAGGAAACGGGACTGGGACGAAAAGAATTGGGGGCGGGGAGGAAAAGAGCAGGGAGATGATGGGAGGATAAGGGGAGGGGAGTGGGAATGGAGAAGATGGACGCAAAAGGGGAATTTTACAGGTAGAAACCGACCGAAAACTGGGAAACAACCACGGGCGAACCGAAACCCTGGGCGAAGCCGGGTACGACTACTAGTTATGTATTATAACTAACGCTCCACAACAGAGAAAGTGTAACAAGCTACTGAGAGCCCATTTAACTGTCGTACTCTTGCCCGTTTTCAGTCCAAATGTAGGCATGTTTCACGTGATCGTGCTTGGAAATATTTAAAGTTTTACATTACTGCCAACTTCTTATACTATAATTTATCAAGTATAGGGGTGCCAGACTTGGCCCTAAAAGGTTTAGGGCCGATTCTTAGCCCAGTTACTTTTTTTTTTCAAGTCACGTTCGTCATGGGTTAGGCCCGAGGTCGAACCAGTACCAACCTTGTTTGGAAGCTAAGATTCTGACCACTGTGTTCCTGCTGGTCACTTTGTTTCGGAGTGTGCGTGCTCCTTCTGTGGGAATTTGACGTCGAAGTACATTTTTTCTAATAACCTTCTAGATTCTGTTAGACGACACAATGTAGTTCAAATTGAGCTCTCGACGAGTGCACATCCGTGTATGGAAAGCGAAAGGGATCGGTGAAAATTCGTAGTGTCAGTAGTCCGGGGATTTAATAAATAAATAAGATAGTTCTGTCCACCGTAGAGGGGGACAAGGTAACGGAAGGGCAAGGCCACTGACTCCGTCCCATACAGAAAAAAAAAAGGTGCAAAGAGACAGCGGATCCATGGGAGTTTGGGTATTTTCTGGAATACTAAAAGTATCAATAAGTCCTAACGGAGGAAGTGAGACAGGTCACAAGTAGAAAGTAGTCTGCGGAAGGTATGCAGGGAATTGGTTGAAACCACAGTCTCAGGCAGGGAGTTCCAGCATTGGAACGTGTACGTGACGCGAAGGAAAACTTACGGCAGCCAAGTCGCGACCCAAGAGCTTGAAGTTTAAGCGAGTGGTCCCGAGTCTTGGAGGAACAAAAAAAAGTAAAATACGGAAAGTCAACAGGAGGAGATTGTGAATGATCTGGAAAGTCAAAACCAGGTCAGCACGTAGCCTACGCAGTTGTTCGGGGATTGAACCATGGATCCTAAACATGAGGGCAACTAGTTGACGTCCTATCGTCTGCTTTGTAAGGACTATTCAAATGTGGTTGTACCATCATTTCCTGTACCATCATTTCCTGTTGAATTGAAACTACTTTGACACCCTAACTAAACATCCAAAATCAAAATCATAATTTTCCAAGAAGATTATATATTAGAGGAATAACGTGCATCACGAATATTGACACAGCAAATGCATGTTACTCGTGAGGCACGTCTAAGGGCGCGTTTACGCAACGACTAGCCTTTTCATTCTCGCAGCTAGAATATTAACGCGATGGTAAACGTGTCGTTGCCATCGCAACAACGCTACCTGGATTAGCTATATCCGACATCATTGGAGTAAATGCGTGTAATATTATAATCCGTGACAACAAGATAAAGAATTCCTCCTGACAAAACGATTTTCTCAGTCGCTTCTGAATTCGCATATCGACTGTTTTCGTTGCGAGCTGGCAGAGCTACAACCGCCGCCATGTTGGAATTTAAGATGATTTCTAGCTTTTAGCTGCGAGAGTGCTAAGAGGAGTCGTTGCGTAAACGCGCCCTTACAACGGGAAGCAATACGCGTGTATGATGGATAGGATGAATATGATGGTAGTTTAAGGTTTCCAATAACAACAATATTGTGGAAAACAAAATGACGTTCGCGTCGAAAAATGGTTACGAAATCTGCATGTTTACACTAACTTGTTTGCTTTTAACAGTAACGAGTATGGTTTGTTGTTTTGTACTTGCTGCATTTGCCGTGAGCAGTAGCTGCTGTTAACATCAGTTTTAACACGAAGGAAAAATATTTGTTCGTGTTTGTGCGAAAACGTATTTTTTTCCCTGTATTTTCCAAGCATTATTTATTAATAGTATCCGGTTAACAGTAAATTTATATTTTATTTGCTGAGTAATTGTTAAATCCTCATTTTTTCTACAATGATTTCTGGGTGGCTTTATAAAATTATCTAAAAATAAATTTTAAAAATGAGGGAGAGTACAACGGAATTCGGAGGTGATTCGCAGAATTTACAGGTGATCAAAATCGGGGGATAGTTTCTACGGACGCGTCCACTTGCTTGCACGCACCGGTGTACTGCAGTGTAGCTTGCCGCCTTAACTTTGATCGTGGCCACCTGTAAACGTGTGGATAGTCAACTGGCACACAATTAATAGCAAGTGAAGTGTGCTCGCATGGTCAAGTAGAGTAGAGGTTTACATTGGGAGAGTAAAGGGCAAGCAGCAAGTCAATTCGACTCACACATTACTCGGCCCAGTCAACTAGACTAAAGGCGGGTGTACACTAGGCTAGTTGACTGGGTCGAGTAATGCGCAAGTCGAGTAGACTTGCTACTCGCCCTGTAGAATAGAGGTTTACAGCGGGAGAGTATTATGCGAGTAACGGGCGAGTAGCGAGTCAACTCGACTCGCATATTACTCAGCCCAGTCAACTGGCCTAGTCTACACCGGGCTTTAGGGCACGTTTACGCAACGACTCGCCTTTGCATTCTTGCAGCTAGAAGCTAGAAATCATTTGAAATTCCAACATGGCGGCGGTTTTAGTTCTGCCGGCTCGCATCGAAAACAGCCAATATGTGATTTCAGAAGCGAATGGGAAAATTGTTTCGTCAGGAAGAATTCTTTATCTTATTGTAACAAACTATACGACTGCAAACATTTTCTCAAACGGTCGGATTTAGCTAATCCAGTTAGCGTTTTTACCATAGCAATGGCCCTTGGCAATCTCGATTAAATTCTAGCTGCGCGAATGCAAAGACTAGTCGGTGCATAAATGCGCCCTAATGTACACCCGCCTTAAAGACGGGTGTACACTAGGCTAGTCGACTGGGCCAAGTAATGCGCGAGTAGTGTAGACTTGCTATTCGCCCTCCACTCGCCCTGTCTGTAGAGTAGAGGTTTACAGTTGGGAGAGTATTGGGCGAGTAAAGGGCAAGTAGCGAGTCAACTCGACTCGCATATTACTCGGCCCAGTCAACTAGCCTAATGTACACCGGGCTTAATGTACATCCGTCTTTAAACTTGTGAATAGTCAACTGGCATACAAGTAGCAAGTCAAATGCACTCGTACGGTCGAGTAGAGCAAATGTTTACATTGCGAGAATAAGGGGCGAGCCGAGTAGCAAGTCCACCCGACTCGCACGTTACTTGGTCCAGTCAGTTTGCCTAATGTACACCCTCCTTAAGCCTCCGGCGATTTCCAGCCATTCAAGTTTTAAGAGTAACTTCGAGTGGGCCACGGAATCACATGCCATACGAAAGTCGAAATAGATGGTGCCTGTCAGCACCCCATATCTAAGGCACTGGTCCAAAGGTCGATGCAGCTCAATAATTGACACTATACAATACCTGCCTGGCAGGAACCCAAATTGATTAAATTATTTTCTGACTAGTATGTTAGCAGTTTATATTTCACAATTGATTCCATGACGTCACAAGGAACCGTAGTTCACTATCGACGACATCGGACTAGCAAATTGCTGGGACTGAATTGTCTGGGACCGCGTTTTCAGGACGTAATTGTCGGGGACTGAACTACCGTGGGATCGAATTGTCTGGAACCGAGTTTTCAGGACTGTATTATCTGGAATCGAACTGTCGTGGGACCGAATCTGTCACCCAGGAAGTTAGATGTTTACTATCAAGAGCTTATAAAGGAGTGTTGGGCTGTGTTCAGCTTCTGTCCTAGCAGCGCATGACAGAACAGCGCCAACTCGGCAAATTTTTGTTCCACAAAACCGCACCAACCTTGTTGATGATAGCTCAGTCAGCAAATGCGTTGTAAGGTTGTGATGGTGATTCGATTCTATAGGCACCAGTCAAATTATTTTCAGCATCTTTAAAAGACCGAGAGACATTAATTTCCATTTCGATTTTCCATGTATCCTGATGCCATTTAGTGTCGTAGTGATTGTTGAACCCCACATTGTTTGTTATTTCCTCAGTCGGCGATTACACAATTTCAGCCGTAAATTGCCCTTGGCTTAATGACGTTGTTGACGATGACGACCGATTCACGTGAACTGTTTGTGACTTACGCAGCAGCGATTCTCTCGCGTTCGATTGGTTAATGGCAAAACTCTTACCTGGCATTGCGTGCATTCACCAAACACGACAACAGCAGTTTGCAACGGATAGCATAAGTGAAAGGCAATGCGATCTTGCACAGTTAACTTCGTACATACTGGATCTAAGTGATCATTGCGGTTTAAAGTTTACCAGCTCTAAGGAATATACATAAACTTGGTGAGTATCTACATGGGTATACGGTACCATAAATATAAGACGGCGTGTGATATTAATGAATTCCTGGTATCGGTAATAATCCGATACCAGGGATGCCTTTGAAAATTGACGTGTGCAACTCTGGTTGCGAAGAAACATGCTGTCGCGTGTACTAATTGCGTAGGTCATGCGAGATGTCGCGTCATAATCCTCTGATCTAGCTTAAATTTTGACGATTGCCTGTACATGTATCATTCAACTTACGCTTTAAGTAGTAAACTAGACAACCTAATAAACCTTGGTGAACCCTTTTAGGCCTAACTATATTCTGTTTCTAGGATTATAAGCCATGTCTGGCACTCCTATACTTGATAAGTTATAGTATAAGAAGTTGGCAGTAATGTAAAACTTTAAATACTTCCAAGCACGATCACGTGAAACATGCCTACATTTGGACTGAAAACGGGCAAGAGTATATATGACAGTTAAATGGGCTGTGTAGCTTGTTACACTTTCTCTGTTGTGGAGCGTTAGTAACTAGTAGTCGTACCCGGCTTCGCCCAGGGTTTCGGTTCGCCCGTGGTTGTTTCCCAGTTTTCGGTCGGTTTCTACCTGTAAAATTCCCCTTTTCTGTCCATCTTCTCCATTCTCACTCCCCTCCCCTTATCCTCCCATCAAACCCGACCTTGGTTCCTGATGGTAATTGGGGGGGACAGAGGGCTAACACTGAAAACGAATCGACTATCGACCAATCAGAAACGAGATAGAAACAAGGGAGGGGGCGTTGCATTTATTTGCATTAATTCGCAGTGTCAGGAGGACGAGGACGAATGGAAGAAGGTCCGGTATTACAATTTTACAAACAGCTTCAGAAATTAGTGATTAAATCTTCAACGTATCTTAACAGCAAAAACGTAAATAAACTCTTGCTTGCTGTTCAAAATAATATTGTAGTTTATTGCTGTCACGTGAACGAGCGTCGATACGATGACGAATCGTTCTAATGACGATTTTGGGTTAAAAATTATACTAATTCGTGACGTGTAGAAGCAACGAGTGTTATACTTTTGCTTGATCCAACCAGGTTAATTTTCGAAGACACCCCTGGTATACGTATAAACTGAAATGTTAACCAAAATAGGTTAGGTTTCGGTATTTTTTTTTCATGGTGAAAGGCATTATTTGCTGCTAATTGACCTCTGTCTCTCTATCCCATTCGCCCGACTGAAGTCGTTTGTTTGTTGGTTCGTTTGTTAGCTCGTTCCAAAATTGCCGTGTCGACTTGAAATAACGATCCCAGAATCGATATTTAAAAATTCAAAATTAAATTTTTAAAAATTAAATAAATAAATAAAACTTAAATATATAAAAAAAAAAACATAATGACTTTCAAATTAAAAGTAAACTAAAAATGACAAGTGAAAAAAAATTAATTTTCAATTAAATCAATTTTGAACTTAAAAACAATATTAAAAAACCAATTTAGGCTCGTTGAAGTACGGCGGGGGTGTGCTCATCTAAACTGTTTCATTACAAGCCACTGATATGTTTGTGCTCGTATGCTCTAAACTTTGTTCGTAGCTACTAACATGGCACAGTGATGATCTTCATATTCGGAGAACTTCAGACAACTTCAGAGAACTTTGTTACAGCGTGCTCCGGCAACAGGGATTTACGCACAGATGAAGAGAAATGAAACTACGGTATACGAACATAAATAAACTCCCATGTTAACAGGAGTAAACACAACAGCTTAAGTTGGTGGGGGTCAAGTTGCTACAGATGTATATTTTTGTGCGTCAATTTATTCCAAACCAAGCTCGGCGTTATATTACATGCGCGGAGGATGACAGTTGATGAACAGAATCATGCTTTTTCCTTAACCACAGCATGTTTTTTCTTAGAGAATTTCTAGACAAGTTTAAAAAAAAAAGTGCTTTTGTGCATTACCAACACGCCCCACACCGTGTTACAATTTACACCTCTAGTAGTGGAAAGCATTAAGACGTTGATCGTTAATGCAAGTTAAATGAAGCAATTTATTGCAAGATTATTTTCAAAGCATAAATTTCCAGTTACTTAGAAAAATTGAACGTGAATATGATATAGTTTTTTATTTTTTTTATTTTTTGTAATTCGAACGTTAAAGTGTCTCAACTATAGCCCCGGACTCACCTACAGAAAGAATGTTAAAAAACATTCCATCCATTTGCACTTTTTAATTTATGATTACAAGGATAACGGCTTTTGTAACAGGACCAATACAAATGGTATCTAAATGTTGGCACTATTTTATTTACTCTAGAGTAGAGGTGTTGTCGATCTAAATTTGAACCCGTCGTCTGCCAATTAAAAACTATTTCTTTTTTTTTCACTTCCATTTTTACCATTGCGCTGCTATTGCGTGCAAAGTTTGTAGTATAGTTATAGTGTCCGCGGCCTATCTTGAGTTCTCCGCAGAACGAACACAGATAATCGATAGGCGTAGTACGTTTTCAGTAGCAGAGTGCCTTGTTGATATCCAAGATGGTTACAAAAACAATGGCGGCCATCGATTAAAGCCACCCCATCCAGGAAGACGTAGCCGCTCACAAAATACTTGCAGGACTCAAGATACACCGCGCACACTATAGTGAATGACTTACTTTAAATCGTAACTCCCTTGGACGAAAGAGAATTTTACACATGGAACCTCATTCGCTTCGAAACGCCTCGCATTTCGTGAATTCATTATCTACAAGTGTGGGGTTTAAATGTGGGCTAGAAATGTCCATGAATTAAGCCGGTAAACCCTATTTTTTCCCCCTTTGAATCTATGTTCGCGGCATGAGAACAGTTGAAACTTTCGCTGTCTGTGTTGAACGTCAATAATTTGTATAATGTGCTGAAACTACTTCGAACGATCACTATTGCGCTTCGTAATGATGTCGCTTCATTAGATTGGAAATTTAGAGCGGATTCGCTTACTCATACGCAGTTTAACTCCGCTTATACTCACACACAGTTTAACTAAGTAAAAAAAAAAGTTGTGACCGTGAGTTTCTCTTAGCTGATGGGCTGTTCGAACGATAAAGAATATCGCTATAGAGCAGCGTCAAGTGACGTCATATTGGCCACGAGATAGCATCTGGAGGGTATAGCTACAAGGTGCACTACATTAAAATGTAAGAGAAAACAACGGCACTTCTAGTCAAGACAGTGCTTTGAGAGCGGATTTGTTAGGCTTAAAAAAACGTTGTTTTCTCCAACAACAAAAGTCACGCGTTATAGGCTTAAGGAATCCAGTCTCATAGCGTTGGCTTGAGTAAGACGACCTTCTTTTCGCCCTCCAGTGCCCCTTGCAGCTAACCCAGTTACTGGCTCCACCATAGAATTATACACAATAATACTACGTCATGTCACTGCTCTATTGGACTAGACGGACTATATGCACACTTGAACGGTGTTTATTCATGGTGGCGTTCAATACCTCATGATGAAATTCCATGATTTTTCTATAGGTTTTCCATACGAATTCTGACATCTTTCCCTGATGTTTTTTTTTTTTTTGGTGGAAAGAAGATTACTATACTACAATTTTTTTTTTTCACATTTCACTCAAATCTCAACAAATAAATCGCATCGCTTTGCTGAATTAAAAATTGCACTGCCGTAACTGGGACCGGTAAAGAGTATAGAAATGCCGTAATCTGAACAAAACTAGAAAACGCACTTAACACGTAACGACCTGTATTACCTATGCGTAAGGAGTTTTCGCTTTATTGGAATTAAAACATAGTTAGATAGTTGTAACTGAAATAAAGCGAAGGTTTTAGAAATAAAAAATGAAACACTAATTAGGTAATCTTTTTATAGAGGAAAAATACTTTCCGAAAAATGTTTTTAGTATATGTTTATCAAATTCCCTGATTTTTTCCCCTTACTTTTCCAGATTTGATAAATTCCCTGAATTTTCCCGATTTTTCAGGTAGAACGCCACCCTATTATTGAAGGTAAGGGCCGGATTTAAAGGTGGCAGGGCCCTTCCCCCTCCCCGCCTTACCAAGAAAACAGGTTTTGGGGTGGGAAGAATATGTGACACAAATTAGCCATGAATAAATGTAGAGAAATGTAGAGAAACTACCAACAAATTACAAGAATTTACTCGTGCTGAATTAAAGTTACCCACCAGTCGCAATTTACTCAAGTTACCAGCACACGGCATTACTATTACTTGCATAACTTTTGCGCGCAACGGACCTCAACTCATTGTTTTTGCGTTTATAACCCTGAAAAAAAAAAACAAGAGGTAAAAGCTTCTGTAAACACGTGTAAATGGCTGGAATCCCAGCTTAAACTACTGCGCTTACTTATTCTTTCCTTGTTGTTGCCAACAACAACAAGGGGAAAAAATAACAAGCAAGGTCACGGAGTTACATTTTCGTATTTAGAAATGTTTAAAACGGATTATTTGTGTAATGTGTATATGTGTAAATCGTCGGATTTGTCTGAACAGTTTGTTTTTAAAACGGACTATTTTGTAATACGCATGTGTAAGTCGTCGGATTTGTCTGTGAATAGTTCGTTTAAACGGACTATTTGTGTAATGCGCATGTGTATGTAAATCGTCGGATTTGTTTGTCAACTATTTGTTACCGGCTAACAATAGAAACCCACTCACACGTATTTCTTCATTATTCCGTTTGTTTAGTTCACAGCCGACAAAAATGAACCGAATGGCTGCAGCAGCTTTGTTCGTCCAGTTTCTTACTTGTGGAATTGTTTTGGTGTCTTGTGCATCGTTTGAAAGAGAGACTTTATTGAAGGAAGAATCGAATAGCTTGACTGAACGACAATACGGGCCTGGGTTCGTTCCAGTGGGACCAGTTCCTGGAGGAATTTTAGGTATACTCACTTTACTCTTGCATGCCATCATCGACCTGCCACTGGAACTACTCTTCGGAATATTTGGATTTCGTGGATTTTTCGGATGACCTTGTTTCTAGCCGAACAAGAAGAAGTGATCATCACCACCTTTCGTGTTACAGGCTTGACTTACGAATGGAACTATGCTCTTTCGATTAATTCAGGTTTCGTGGATATTTCGGGTGAAAAATTAGCAGAGCTTTCTTTTTCCGGCTGGACAGGTAAACAAGGTATGTCACAGTGTTCACTGACCTGAAGAAACCAGTCACTGACCTACCATTTCAATTGCCCTTCGGAATGTTCTTGGGGTGAAAAATTAGCATCGTTTTCTTTCCTGTGGCACTGCTGGATAACAAGAAATACAAGACAAAGAATTCATCATGTAAAAGAAAATTAAGAAAAACTTTAAATTTGTGGTGTTGTCGGATATGTGTACCACTGTAAAAATCAACAAATAAGTGTAATATACAGCCGTAAATTAGGTGGTAACTCAGCAGCCATCCGTAATTAAGTGAACGTTGCAGCGATATGTTGTAAATCATTAAAATTTGATGACCTTGTTGATTAAGTCATTATAGTCATATGTTACATTAAATCCTACTGCACACACGATGCTTACCACACAGGCACCACATAACATATCAAGGATCGAATTTTTCGGATGCAAAGGGGCAAATAGTGCTCCAATAATCCCTCTTTATGCTCGTCGGCTATGTTGGCCACCGCCAATGTATAGTCACAATGGAGTCGGCTTTCAGGAATTTGAGACTGCACGCTACTCGCAACAATAGTCTTCGTTGTGTGTTAGACCATGACCACTAAACTAACTGGCCCGCTCTACAACGATATTAGAGGGGTACACAAAATGGCCGCCACGTCTGGTTCATTTCGTCGAGGTCTGTTCTTCGAGGTAGCAACTTTGTACGGTGCGACGCGACATCTATTGCCGGCTAGTGGCCGTTTTCGAAATAATAATTTAAATTTTTACGTAGATTTTGGTGGCAAATTTTTTTATTATTTATATTAGTATTTTTAAATGGTGTTTAAAAATATCACTCAGCCACAGTTAAGCTATTTCACTGCGTTTGCAAAAAAAAAAGCAACACGTTCGTTGGCAGTTTGTACGGTGGGTGTCGCCCTCGGTTGACAAAATGCGGTAACTCAATCGCATAGCGGCACTTTCGGCGGCCATATTGCCAACCCAGTCTCGTAATGCTATTTTTCATTCAAGATCCGGCCACTACTGTAGATAGCCCTGGTTAGACAACGTTGTTCGGCAACAATGCGGTAGGAAAGCCTATGTTGCCCTCGTGTCGGCCTTCGGCACTTGATCGACTTCGGCTTTCTTACCGCATTGTTGCCGAACGCCGTTGTCTAACTGATACTTACACAACACTCTTAATCGTGCAGTTACTAGAATTAAACAATAGTTCATTGTTGCAACGTTCGGTTGCAGGGAAGTCGAGGGCGATCTGGCTACAATGTATGAGTGTCGTCGGCACGAGTGCATTGTTGATAGCGGCCGAGACTGCGTGTACTATCTGGCGTATGTATACCAGCCGGGCTGTCCATTGTTGTGCGTGCCTTGCGCTCATTGTTGTGGTGCTGCATTGAACGAGACATGTTCGAAATGGCCAAGTCATATTTTTTGGATGATGGAATTTTGGGTGATTTGTTGGATTCACAACGACAGAATGGTATAAAAATTGGTTAAACTCTGCGTGTGTTTTTCAGTTGAAAATAAACTATTTATAGCCGTACTTGTGCAACAATGGTCCGCTGATGAGCAGTTTTTGGCCCACTTTTTCTTTGACAGAATCCAAGGACTGAAAGACCGTCCGAGGCCGTAGGCCGAGGATTTTTCTTTCAGTCCGGGGAATCTGTCGAAGAAAAAGTGGGCCAAAAACCACTTGTCACGGACCATTGTGGCAATAATACGGCTATAAGTTTCTTATGTTCGTACTTTTCGTTCAACTTATTGCCCGCTTTTCAGCTCTCAGCCCTTTTCCAACAATGAAATGATGCCAGAGCCGAATTCGAGTGCCAGAACTGCCTAGGTTTTTTTTCCCCCATTGACGTCGCACACGTAGGGTATATTTTATACTAAGGGAACAATTAACATTTCTATCAACACTACGATTACGTGAAATTAAATGCTTTCCATTGCAGGAACTATCGACGTACAAAGTTTGTTTTGTTGACGCTATTAATGAGACTAAAAGTTTTGTAGAGCAGCTTCTACCTCTTCCGCTGACAAAGAGTCAAACCGAACATTTAGACGTTTCCACCTTTCTGTTGGCAAGACAAAGTGTTACCGCCGCCGTCTTATTTATTTTACTGTATTTTATTTTAAAGGACGTTAGCCTTTCCCAGGCCATTTGTACCATCGTTGAACAATCCATCAGCGATCGAATTCATTTTGCTAGCAACGAAACAACACAAAGAAAGATGGAACGGACAACAACAATACTCAAGCGCGAACACAGTGAAACGGACAGAGAGCCGAAAAGCGGGCAATAAATAGGTTATTGTTCGCTTTCCTCGTGCCAATAGCTAACAATACCTCGGGCGCTGCGCGCCCTCGACATTGTCAGCTCCTGGCACTCGGAAAGCGAGCAATAACCTATCCATGTAGCACTTTCAGATCAGCTCCAATTCTCCATTTCACGGCGGTTTTATAACAATGTGTCATCTTATGAGATGCCCGTTGTCGCTGGGTGCGTGTTTATTGTCTCCTGCTTGTTCATTGTTGTGAATCCCAAACTGCGTTTATTACAACGACAGCCAAGTTTTTCCCGATAGATCTGGGAATTTCGAATCTTTCTGTGACGAGGACGATGTATGGCTTAGCCAGGTAAGCCCGTGTGACGAAGAGGCTAACGAAGTCAAGCCTCAAGTAAGTAGCAGATTTATGCAAGTGACTTCTACTGAAGTGTGTCAGCTTCAAAATTCAAGGCAGTGCTTTAATTCGAAACGTTCAACATCTTGGGCGTTAAATGTTTATAAGGCGTGGGCAAATGAACGCAATCGCCGCCCTGGTCCTGATGGAGGGTAAGTCCCAGTGGATATTTAGTTGACTGGGACCGACTCTTTTAAATTAAAATAAGTTTGTTCAGTAAAATAAAAGTGTTTCCTTTTTTTTTAGTCAATCCTGTCAGTAAAACGCTGTTGCACGTGCTTCAGTAAAGCGTTTAAAAACGTGTTTAGGTGTGTCAAAAGGTGTTTATCTTAAAACACTCGTTTGAACCGGGTACTAAACATTTAAAAGTGGCCATATATCCGGCCCACTTTTCAAGAATGCCTTAGCAACATAGAAAGCATTGTTGCAACTGGGGTTATACGGGATTTAGCAGCCGACTTTACAACAATGAAAAAGGAAAAAAAAATATGGTTATAATCGCATTTAAAGCAAAGTGAACAAGAAGGATTGCTTGTTTGCAGTTGGTTTTCCCACTCCCAAGACTTTTTTTCGATCCAGTAACGGATGTTGGGGTGCAAATTTGAACTATTTCAAAATTTGAGAATTCAACCCAGATCCAATGAGGTTTTGATGCACTCCCAGCCCAGCGAACTTGCCTTTTTTTTTTCTTTACATATTTTCGAGAAATTTATTTAGCAGATAGCATTGCAGCATGACTAGATTCTGTTTCGGGGAGGGAAGACCTGGCTCCTTACCCCTCCCCATTCCCTGAAATACTGAACATTATTAGTGCAGAGAAACATCACGTGTGAAGCTATCCAACGAAAGGCTAGCCGGAGAGTTGACAGCAAAATCTAAACATGATACCCACCCTTTCCCCTCCTCCACACACACAAAAATTAATTTTCAGAGGTCTAAACATGGACAAGACTCGATTTGAAAGGTGTTTATCGCAATAGAGCAGCGTCAAGTGACGTCATTTTGGCCACGAGATACCATTTGGAGGTAATAGCTACAAGGTGCACTAGATTGAAATGTAAGGAAAAAATGGCAATTTTAGTCAAGACAGTGCTTTGAGAGCGGATTTCTTAGGCTTAAAAAAACGTTGCTTTCACCAACAACAAAAATCGCGCGTTATAGGCTTGAGAAACCCAGTCTAATAGCATTGGCTTCAGTAAGACGACCTTCTTTTCGCCTTCCAGTGCTCCTTGCAGCTAACCCAGTTACTGGCTCCACCATAGAGTTATACACAATAATGCTACGTTGTGTCACTGCCCTATAACATCAAGATCTACAATTTAGCCGAACACTAAAAAAAAAAATCATGCTTTTGCCACTCCTTTGTTTGTCTCCTCTGCAGAGTCGGCTATATGAGTTCTTTTATAGATTTATCATAAAAATAAGCTAAACAGCGCTTGTTTTTATAATAGGTTTATTCAGCAACGGTCCGAAGTTCTGTAAGAACTTGTGTGTGCCGGATTACAACACAAAAATATGCAAGGACATGGTGCGAGGAAAAAACAGAAATATGGTGTTTAAACAGTGAGACAGTTTGAAAGCAAGGCAGGAGTATTTGGTTAGATATTTAGCCTAAACACTTGCTACTGATAACACCACTAAATATCAGCAAATGAAAATATAACAATGCTCACAATATCAAAAAATATTATTAACAGTATCAGGATCATAAATTATCAGGAACAAATGTCCCCCACCTCCCGCCCAAAAAATCAGAAATAAATAGAAACAAATCGCTGGAAATAATACTAAGGAAAATCGGAAACAAGCCAACAGCGAAAAACATACACTAGAAATAATGTAGTTCAGTAAGCCACCTTTATGGACTTACGTTTCGTCGGAGTGGCATGACCCGGATTCGAACCGGCTACCCAGTTCACCCCCAGATCACTTGCATATCCATTGCTAATAAACCAACCACAAATGCTGATAAGTAGTTTGGGTTAATGTTAAATCTCACTTAAGAAATCTCTTTCCCGGATTGCTGAATTCATTGTACCATAATTTATAGTGTGCGCTCTTCGATTGCCATTGCTGTAAACTCACCTCAAAGTTTGATAAGTAGTCTGGGTAACGTTGTGCCACGTAGCATGCG
>JAHWFP010156935.1:309989-327545 GCA_023313725.1 Lithobius niger | reverse complement strand
TTGATAAGTAGTCTGGGTAACGTTGTACCACGTAGCATGCGCTCTTCAATATCCATTGCTGTAAACTCGCCACAAAGTTTGACAAGTAGATGGGTAGCGTTTAACTCACTTAAGAAATCTCTCTCTCTCTCAGATTGCTGAATTAATTGTACCACATAAGCTAATGTCAACTCACCCGACACAAAGTTCAAGTAGTAATGTGGGTAACGTTGTACCTCACTTAAGAAATACTATAGCCATGTCGTCCGCTTCGCTCACTCCACTGGCGTCGATCCATGCTTCACGTAATTTCTTTGATTCCAAGAGCATCACAAAATCGATGTAATGATTATTTCGACGCAAACTAATTGCAATTGTTTCTCACATTTCTTTCATCACATTCCTCAGCACGTCTGTATTTCACCTACATCAGTCAAAACATACGATTTGTTTGTTTCTACGTTTGTACGGCTTCTCCTCCAGAAGTAACCCCTACAAAGATGAGATATGAAAGATTGTGAGACCGAAGCGAAACAATCAGTGGAAAGGTTTAGTTTACGTGGAAATCGCTCGCTTTGCTCGCTCAATCCACGCATCTCCGTGCTTCAGAAACACGAATGTTTGATACCCTTTTAAAACCAGTTCTACGGTTTTGATTTTTTTCCATCCAATACAAAACCAATTTTAAGATCTATATGTGGTGTGTTGTCTCTCACTTTGCATGAACAGACTATGACGTCATGAACGAACACCATGAAGGTTAAAAAAAAACTTCGACGTTATGTTTTCAGGCCGGGTTTTTCGCATATTTAAGGGTCATAATATCAAGTTACAGCGAAGAAAATAGGCCTAACCAAAACGTAATTTAATTATCTTTCGTTTGGTCTACTCCCATCTTTGTAGGTGCTTTGGTTCCAGAGGAGTAGACGTACAAACACGCACGCACGTATGCACGCGCATCTTACGTCTTTAATGATGCAGATTTTCCCAGGATTGCTATTCACTCATTAAAAAAAAAATGTAAGGCGGGACGAAAACACGAAAAAATGGTGAAATAACAAAAAAAAACTTCAGATTTTTCTGTAAAAATCGGGATTCAGTTGTAAATGCCAACCTTTACATCCCGTTCACAGTAATTGGTCGTGGATGGATGACGTCAGTCGGCCGAAGAAAAAAAAACGAACTCCATTCGTTTGCAACAAACAAAATTCTTTGATTATTTCTACCGGACGATTTCCCCAACGGATTCGATCCATTTCGAACTTAGACCTAGAAATGTGCCATAGAATCTGTGTGCAAAATTGGACAGAAATCCGATAATTCGTTAAAACGCTATTGCGCGAACACACAGACAGACACCCAGACAGACAGACAAACCGTTCGCATAAGAGTCTAATCGACTCTAATAAATGTTTCACACACAGCAAGTTAAAACAACGAGTAGAATTCATTTTTTAAATTACTATTTTTGAGCTGGTGTTGAAATCTCTACACGTTTTTGCTGCAGCTTAACGCCATGTGCAAAATCAATAGGCAAAATCCACTGTTCCACTGTGCAAAATCAATAGATTTCTGAATTAGAAAAAAAAAACATGCTTCTGAATATGAAGTTGAAACATCACTGAATTAGGAAAAAAACATGCTTCTGAACACGAAATTGAAACATCACTGAATTAGAAATAAAAAACATGATTCTGAACACGAACTTGAAACATCACTGAAATAGAAAAAAAACATGCTTCTGAACACGAAGTTGAAACATCACTGGATTAGAAAAAAAAACACGCTTCTGAATACGAAAGTTGTAACATCACACAGTAAAGTGAATGATTAAAAAAAATTAAGTTGTTTTCTTTCAACTATTTCTTGTGAGGGTGTTGTTTTCTAAGCTTTTGCATGACTATGTATTAAAGGAGCTTTCCTTCTTGCCTCGTGACAGCTTCGTGCAGTGCTTTATTAGATGCGCTGTGGTTGCCGCCTCAAGGACTTGGGGAAGAAAAGATGACTGACGGCTTGTGCTTAGCGCCAACGTATACATAACATCTTACCTCTTCGAGGCGTACGCGGAGCCCTGGCGTTAGTTGCTGATACTAATACCTCTGCTAGTGCTTTGCGCACGAATCAGTGCAGAGGCAAAACTATATGAGCGGTATTAGTAGTCGCAACTGACGCCAGGGCCCCCGCGTAGGCTTGGAAGAAGTAAGGAGCGATATCTAGTTAACTTTGTAATCTATGGCGTTACCCAGTCAGGGGAAGCGTTGCCATGTTGCCGATGGAACTTGGGGGGGGGGGAGGGTTACGTGTAATGAGCAGTGTAGAAGCTGCTGCCATCGTAATACCACGTCATGGTTAACGTTCGAATGTCTAGCACCAAATGAAATATGCTTGCAATATTATACCGAATTAGTCCCCAGTGTTCAACGGATTGCCTTTCAGTCGCCATTAGTCTAGAAACGATTTATAGTAAAGGAATTACTACCTTTCAGTGACTAAAGCATTTAGAATGCTTTCTTGTGAAACGTCGAGAAATATTATTTCGTTTGTATGGCATGTCCTTTTAAGTGCATTTTGAAAATCCAGATTTTCACAAAGTTGAAAAAAAACCGCTTCGAAATCATTGTGCAGCTGCAGCTCAACATACGCTTTTGGTTGCCTAATATGCAGTTACAGCTAAATTTCACGAAATTATTCATTGTTGGACAATGGGGGAGGAATAAATAAACTGCTTAAAGGAGGCACTAAAGGCGCCGGTGCACCATTTCAATAGCGTTATTATTAAGCGGAGCGATTAAATTGGCGAATGTTTTGGTCTGTTGATATCACTCCTTTGAAGGGCCGAACCATTCGAAACTTGGCGGCCCCTTTTACCAGTATTGGTTTTTGATATGATTAGGAGTTACAGCCAGTATCGTGCACAAGACAGAAGGACACTCCGCTTCGGGAGGTCAACCTCCCATCTTCAGGTGAAAATAAAACTCTTAACATGATATTAAACATCATAGCAGTATCTGCCGAGTCACCGTATCACATACAAACAAACCAGTTTAGGCATAGTCCAGACCTAAATCTCTTTTTAAATATCTGTACGTACCAAATGATAAGTGCTGCCAGATAGGCGCCCGGAAGTAGAGTGGTTTCAGCAGAATACCCAAGGAGGCAGCGAAGTCACGTGATTTTGAACAACTTGGCCAGGTCCAAATTAACAAAGGTTAACCTTCACCTACCCTAACCTAACTTAAAACCAAACTTTTAAACAATGGTCCGTCTCCATACGAATGCTGGAATGATGAGTTGTTTAGAGTAGCAATTTGTAAAAATGAAAAGCCGAAAAAAAAAGGCAGGGTACAAGTCGTTTTGAGTACTAGTTTGTAGCAATAAAAATCACTGATGTGAGGTTATAATAAAATAATGAACTAATTTGTATCATGTTGCCCTTGGATTAAAAGATTCAGCGCCGCAAGTTGGGAACAGCCGTGAACGCAGTGTTAATAAAACGCTTCTCACCCGTTTTGAAGCTCTCAGTCCTCTTGTAACAATACAGCACGACGGGATCGCAACAATGGACGAGGACGAGGAGTGCTGGGATCCACGGTTGAGGGCTGGGATCCTGGATCCCAGCACTCCACGTGGATCCCAGCCCGCGTTTGTGTTAAATGAAAAGTGGAAGAAAACAGACAAATGTAATAAATTTACTGAAACAAATAAAAAAAAACATGACAAATAAAACAAAAAAACAACGTTCAACAATTGACGTTACTCACAACATTACAACCACTGCATTACAAACGTTGGTTTCCATTAAATGACAAAAAGGAATAAAGCAACCGAATATAATCAATTAAGTGGAACAGCTTTTGTAAACAACACCACCTCAAACGTAAAAAAAATCATTCAAGAGTTCATGTTAATTACAACATTGCAACCGCTTTCAAAATTAAACGTTGCTCTTTTCGTTGCGTGTAGCATTGCGTCTTAACGAATATTCTACACAAACCTTCTTCTGGCTAAACGCAACAATGTATTCCACTCGCGCTTAACAATGTACGTCGAATTGATAGCTTCAAAACGGGTGAGAAGAAGGATATCGCCCGCTTTCCTCATGCTGGAATCCAACAATGGCTCGGACGCTGTAGGTGAGATCCCAGCACTCGGAAAGCGGGCGATATCAAGGACCGCGGTAACGGTCCTTATGTAAGCCTCAGCATGAACTTCCATGTTAAACGTCAAACTTTGAACTCCTATAGTCTCGCCCAGAATTGACATAGACCAACGAAATTCGGTATTTGGGGTCGTGTCGTAACTATTTCACCACATTACAAATTTTAATGACAACAATCAAACCGTTCGACGTCCACAGCATGGCCATTTCTTGTTGTTGTTGTTGTTGTTGTTGTTGTTGGGACTCTTTACCCTCACCTGGAGACCGAACCACTGAACCGATTTTCAAGTTCTGTAGCTTAAAACGTAGGTCTGGACAAGGCCTAGGACCTTTCGCAGGCTATTTTAACGTAACTACAATATTCTTGACACGGAAAGCCAAATGAGCTAAAACTTCTGCTCTCACCTAGAGATCGAACCAATGAACCGATTTTCAATTTGTATAGCTTAAAATGTAGGTATTAACACCGACCAGGGCCTTTTGAACCCGATTTTGATGTGACTTCAGTATTCTCGTCGGCAGAGCAATTATTATTGCAGAGCACTGGGCAGAAAGCATTAATGTTGCTGTTGGGACTCTTTGTCCTCGCCTGGAGATCGAACCACAGAACCGATTTTCAAGTTCTATAGCTTAAAACGTAGGTATGGACAAGGTCTAGGGCCATTCGCATGCTATTTTAATGTAACTACATTTTTCTTGACACGGAAAGCCAAATGGGTTAGAACTTTTGCTCTCACCTAGAGATCGAACCAATGAACCAATTTTCAATTTGTACAGCTCAAAATGTAAGTATTAACACCGATCAGGGCCTTTTCAACACGATTTTGATGTTACTGCAGTATTCGCATCGGCAGAGCAATTATTATTGTAGAGCACTGGGCACAAATCATTAAGTGGAGTAACAAATTTTTGCAGAAATTTTGCAGAAAACATAAATTTGGTACACTAGTCTTTCTTAACAGTAAAAATCGAACCAGCCATGGACCCCAATGAAATACCCAAAGTGCCATCAGTGCTCCCCTCCCCCCCCCCCTCCCGCCCCAGAACCTCCTCGTGATGCCTCCCAGGGGTTTGGGCAACAAATTCTTATAGATCAAGCTGAAAACATGAAATTGGGTGCAAAAGTCACTCTTAGCAGTATAAAACGAATCCGCCATGGAAAAGACTCTCTTATTAAGGTGATTACAGTGTTCTTTTCTGTGTTATTCTTGGTAAAACAAGAAAAAAAAATAAGGGATATTAGTATTAAGCGTATAAAATACGGATGTAAGCCTTAAAAAACTAAAATCCCTAAAGGAACAGATATTAGAAAAAGACATGTAATCCATCAGCGTCGCTCTAATACGTGTAAAAGAATCTCCAGCGACCCAAAAAACAAGCTGGAGCTTCTTTTACACGTATAAGTGCGACGCTGATGGCTTACATGTCTTTGCCTAATATCTGTTCCTTTAGGGCTTTAAGTTTTTTAAGGCTTACATCCGTATTTTATACGCTTAAGCGTTTTTTAATGCTAATCCTGTACATTATCACCCAATATCACGATCTCAGTCCTCCTTTAACAATGGAACACGACGATATTGCAACAATGGTTTAGGACTGAGATGCAAAAGAAGGAGTGATATCGGATATCACGCTGCTCTTGGATATCACGCCTGGATATCACGCCTGTTTATGAATTAAAGAACGTAATGCTTGCACCAGATGTTAAAAAAAGAACTATACAGCCTCGATTAAAATAATAGCAGCACCGTAAAAAGCTAGTTATGGTTAAGCACGAAAAAATGCTTTCGTTTTATTTATTTAATTTTTCTTGTAGCACGAAAACATTATGATACTGAACTGCAAAGGTTACTTACCATTTAAAATTACAAACCACGTCGCAGCTTTAATTAAAATTTAGAACAGATTCTGTTTTCCTCGTCAGTTTGAACAGTGCAAACTTTTCTTGGTGTGTAGCTCTCACCCTACCCGACTCCCGTTGTCCACTCCTACGCCCTACTTCTTCCCCCCCCCCCCCCCCCCCCTCCCCCCGCCACTCTGCAAAAATCTTGACAAAGCCTAACGCTAGCCATTCCGACACAAACGTCTGCCATGGTTTTCAATATTTTTTATTTATTTATTTATTAAATGTGGAGCTTTTCAACTTGAATTAAACCGTTTATTAAGCGTTTATTTATCACTAATCGAGCCCATTTGGCTCTCCGTCCTATAATTACACGTTTATTATCTTACGGCAGAACTGTTCCAGATTCCGAAAGCACCCATCATCGCACAACGAACGAATACCCAGTTAGCAAACAAAGGTTCTCTGCTTTTATTTCTGTTTTGTTACTCGATTCCGACGTGCTCCATCACCGTTCATATCGCGGAAACCCAACGCTGAATAGCCCCTTCAAACAACTTCTAAAAAAATTGTAAGAGCAGTTGTCTGAAGGAGCTGTTCGTCGTTGAGTTTCCGCGGTAAAAACGGTGATGGGGCACTTCGGAATCGAGTTACAATCAATAAGCAAGAGCACAGAACCTTTCACTAAGGAAAGAATAAGAATGCTGCCAACAGTGACATCTTTGTCGCATTGTCGACCTTTCTGACCAAAAGAACGTCAGCACGATTCATTCTTTGTTCAGTGCGTGCTGTACCATTGTTGTCGGACTAAGATCGTGAAATTGGGTGATAAATAGGTTATCAGCCACTTTCCTCGGAGAAATACAACAATGGCTCGGCCCTGCGGGCGTCGACATTGTTATATCTCACTCCTCGGAAAGGTGGCTGATAACATATACAGCAGTGACACGACGTAGTATTATTGTATATAACTCTATGCTGGAGCCTTAATGGGTTAGCTGCAAGGGGCACTGCAGAGAGAAACAGAAGGGCGTCATACTGAAACCGATGCTGTGAAGAGTGATTTCTTAGACCTAAAACGCGCGATTTTTGTTGTTGGAGAAAACAGCGTTATTTTAAGCCTAAGAAATCCGCTCTTCCGTTGTTTTTCCCTCCATTTTTATGTAGTGCACCTTGTAATTATGCCTCCAAAACCCATACTGGTGCCAATATGGTGGCAAATGTCACTTCTCTATAGAAAGGCATACAGCGCACGGTTTAGCTTTAGTAAAACGCTATGATTTTAAAATCTTTTTCTATTATTCATGTTTCGGCTATTGCATTTTAACAAAATTCGTATTGTTTACGTATTCAGCATAACCACTTATTTTTTTATTTATTCAAACTCGTCTTTTTTTGTTCTATTTCCAGTTTAGACCAGATTCAAGAAAGCCTAAATAACAGCTAAGGAATGGAACGAACGACGTCAGCTTCACTGGTGGTTCTACTTCTATGTTGTGTGTGCCTATTTGTGACTTGCTCTCCACTCGAAACCAGCGAAGATATCAACAAATTTGACAACGAAGAAAGCGAACTGATCGAACGACAATATTACGACTATGATCCTTACGGTCCAGGCCCAGTTGGTCCAGTGGGAGGAGGTGGATTTCTGGGAGTAATTACCCAAATACTGCATATGATCGTCGACTTACCACTACAGTTGATCTTTGGCATTTTTGGATTTAACGGATTTTTTGGTTGAACATATAACGAACAGTTCTTCTTGACGAAAATGTACAGAAAACGGACAAATCTTCGCAACCATCATTTTTTAATGTTTTTTTAAATTTTATTTGAAGGGAAAGAGACAAGACAAACAGCATGACTATTACTTTTGTACAAACGTAAAATAAATATAAAAAGCCATTATTTCATTTTTGTGATGTCTACAGCAATTCCACAGCATTTTACAAATTTCAACACCATTTCCAGTTTTTTTGGGCGTAAAGAGTGAACGTGAAGTTGCATTTACATTTTTATGGTCATATCAGAATTACAAACTCATCTTCATTTTTTAAAGAGATTTACAGCCTAAACAGCCATAAAATACTGTCACCACAGATCATCAAAGTGATTCCTAAATGGCTCGAATAATTTCCGGTGACGTCACTGCTGAATCATCGGTCTCATCGACTCTTCGAGGCGGACTTTCCGCTGAATCCACCGATTAAAGATGGCGGACCTGCAGTTTTTCTTTGCCAGGACTACTGATGTAAACATAATCCACCCAAAACTAAAACTGGTAGAAAAACCCGCCAAGTTTCCAAAAATGATCAGCCTCTGAAGGTAGTGATATCATTCAACCAAGGAAAGGCCACCAAGGTCAATCCTACTAGCCAAGTTAATCGCACCGACTTATAGTTCGAAAGTTAAATGAAAACTTGAAGATTGCTACTCGCTGCAGCAATCTTCAAGTTTTCATTTAACGTCCAAAGTATTATTGGGTGCGATTAACTTGGCTAATAGGATTGACCTTGGCGGCCTTTCCTTGGTTGAATGATATCACTACCTTCAAAAGCCGATCGTTTTTGGAAACTTGGTGGGTTTTTCTACCAGTTTTGGTTTTGGGTGGATATCACAACTTTCATAGGACTGTGAACGTACATAAGGTTAATACCGTGTTATCTTCATCTGTACCTTTTTTCTGATGTAAACATAATTTACAAAATGGTGGCGATCGTCATCACAGTGACAGCATCTCCACTCAGCTAAAAGAAGGAAACAAGTCGCTTTCCTTTCGTAAACTAGTCGTACAGGTCACTGGCCCATCCGAGCCGATTACGCCGTTTCCATAAAAAATGACGTCACGCTTCAGTCTTTTAACAATGGACTCAGTGCTTCAACGTATGCATCAACGCATTCTCCTCACCTTATCTGAATTGTCACGAGCGTTACTAAGCTGTTTTAGATAAATAACTGCTGGTGTAAACACGTCTACTGTATTTACACCAGCAGGTATTTATCTAAAACTGCCAGTAACGCTCATCACAATTCAGATAAGGTCAGGAACATACGTTACGTTAATGCATACGCTGAAGAAATGAGTCCGCCTTTAAAAGACTGAAGTGTGACGTGACTTTTGATGGAAACGGTGTAATCGGCTCGGATCGACCACTGATGTGTACGACTAGTTTACCGGGGGGGGGGGAGGGGGAGAAAAACAAGCCAAACAGCGAGAATCACACGCTAGAAGTGAGGAAGTGTACCGTTATGGACTTGCGTTTCGTCGGAGCGGCATGACCCGGAGCTGGAACCGGTAAGCCAAGTCGTCCCCAGATCAGTGACGTAAAGGAGCTGCTATGTCTGTGATCTGGGGACGAATTGGGTTGCCAGTTCCAATCCGGGTCATGCCGCACGGACGAAACGTAAGAGCTTAAGGGCGCGTTTATGCAACGACTCGCCTTTGCATTCTCGCAGCTAGAATTCAATCGCGATGGCAAAGGTGACATTGCCATGGTAACAACGCTAAAAGGGTTAGCTAAATCCGACATCGTTTGAGTAAATACTTGCAGTCTTATAATCCGTGCCAATAATATAAAGAATTCCTCATGACGAAGAATTGTCCCAAACGCTTCTGAACTCACGTTATTTGCTGTTCGTTGCGAGGCGGCAGACATAAAACCGCCGCCATGTTGGAATTTGAGGTGATTTCTAGCTTCTAGCTGCGAGAATGCAAAAGCGAGTGGTTGCGTAAAAGCGGCCTAAAGATGGCTTAGGGTGGGTTTTATGCAATAACTCGCCTGTGCGTTCTCGCAGCTGGAAGCTAGAAATCTTCTGAAATTCCAACATGGCGGCGGTTTTAGCTCTACCGTCTCGCATCAAACACAGCCATTAATGTTGAGTTCAGCAGCGAATGAGAAATGTTTCGTCTTGAGGAATTCTTTATCTTAATGTCACGGATTATAACTGCAAGCATTTTACTCAAACGATGTCTGATTTAGCTAATTCAGGTAGCGTTGTTACCACGGCAACGACATCTTTGTTATAGCGAGTAAATTCGAGTTGCGAGAATGCAAACGCGAATCGTTGTGTAGACGCGCCATTAGGGTACGTTTATGCAACCACTCGCTTTTGCATTCTCGCAGCTAGAAGCTAGAAATCACCTCAAATTCCAACATGGTGGCGGTTTTATGTCTGCCGCCTCGCAAAGAAAACAGCAAATAACGTGAGTTCAGAAGCGTTTGGGAAAATTGTTTCGTCATGAGGAATTCTTTATATTATTGGCACGGATTATAAGATTGCAAGTATTTACTCAAACGATGTCGGATTTAGCTAATCCATTTAGCGTTGTTACCACGGCAATGTCACCTTTGCCATCGCGATTGAGTTCTAGCTGCGAGAATGCAAAGACGAGTCGCTGCATAAACGCGTCCTTACTGTACCTCGTTATTGCTAGTGTATGATTTTACACTGTTTGGCTTGTTTGTCTCTTGCCTGTATAATACTTACGGTGATTCGGGCATAAAAATTTACGGAAATACTCGTTGAATTGCTGTTTGTTGGTGGTTTAAGCTTAAAGGGACACCCGGCCTGCCTTATAACATTCCGCCTGCCTTATAACAGCCTCGCGATGATCGCCATCCGCGCATATAGAATCGCAAAGGTCGGAGTAACTGCGTTCCTCGCAGCGAAGAACGTAGCTACTATCTCATTTGGCATTGCGCGTAATAGACGAACCAGCATGAACGCATTAATCGTGTCGTCACAAACCGGAATGATTCTCGTATTTTAACGTCACACTTTATAATTTTCTTGGCTAGTGTCTTATAATTTTGCTTCGGCGATCTATTGGAATAATTAATTATAAT
Source organism: Lithobius niger (assembly GCA_023313725.1). NCBI lineage: Eukaryota > Metazoa > Arthropoda > Chilopoda > Lithobiomorpha > Lithobiidae > Lithobius > Lithobius niger. Next base: position 316,717 of record JAHWFP010156935.1, on the reverse strand, counting down.
TTTTATCGCATTAGCCTATTAGATTTTAGATCTCATGGTAATTATTAGAAAATCAGTAAATGCACACACAGAGATGAAACGTGATGATTATTGTAAGCGCGCAAAGTACCATATACTTGCAGGATACAGTAAATATAGGTAATTATTCAACAGAAAATGTCCAAGACGCCACATTTTAAAACGGATTTTTACCAAGGGAGTGACTAACGGTAAGGAAATAGACCTTTGGGGTCGTACTGGATGTGGTGGATCGAGAAAAATGGCGTTGGGAGGAATGTACTTTCAAGCTTGGAAACTAACTGTGAAACTGTGAAACTGTGAAACTGCATTCGATAAAAGCCACTAATGCACAAATGATGCAGTGACACTCAGGACGGCTTAAAAGTCCTGAACTATATTGAGAGACTGCAATCAGGCCATGCCATGAAGGAGAGGGGGGTGGGGATAGGGAGGTTATGCTGGGGAGGCGGCTGCTCTCAGAACGGCCAAAAGGGACGCCAACCCCCCCCCCCAAAAAAAAGCAAATTTTTTTTGTAGATCTCTCTTACAAAAACTTCATTCTGTGCAAGGACTGTGACGCAGCTCCCGTGTAAGCAGAAATGGAAAGGTTTAGCCCCTTTACTTTTCAAATTTCAACTGGAAAAGGGCGTTAAAATATTTTCGAGCCAAAGGGGCTAAACTAATACTCCTTGCCCTCTCAAACTTTCTGCATTGGTCGGGACTGGCCGCAAAATACGTCAAACGTTCTTTCCCTGGCAACCATAATGACACCATAAACACTGAACTTTTCCCTTCACTTGTAGAACATTCTCGATAGCTACAAAGAGTTTAGACTACAAAACACAAAGGCCGGAAAAAGTTAAAATTAAAAATCTAAACGGCGTCGTTTGTACCTGTTCCGCACCGGACTGCAGTAACTATTGTGTGTGCGGCGCATCTTGAGACCTGCGAGTATTTTATGAGCGGCTACGTCTTCCTGGAGGGAGCGGCTTTAATTGACGGCCGCCATTTTTTTTGTAACCCTCTTGGATATCAACAAGGCACTCCGCTACTGAAAACGTACAATCGATTACCTGTGTTCATTCTGCGGAGAACTCAAGATAGGCCGCGTACACTATGCACGAATAGCTGAAGATTGTGGTTACCCAGAAGGTTCACCGACAACTGTGCTACCTACACTGTTGAGCCTATTTGATTTGTTTTCCTGGGTGCTGGGTGCAGTTGTTTTGCTCTGGTGTTGCACCTTACAGGCAACTGTAATCTTTAACTATTCATGTAATTACATTCCACGCGTTACGTGTAGGCAGTACGGCCTTTCCGGTTTTAAACTTTTAAATTTTATTTCATGCCGTCTTTCTAGCTATTGAGAAAGATTTGAAGCACACATTTTACAGTTAGTACGAGTGGTTTTAAACAACTTACTTTCGTTGTGTCGCATTTACTACTATACTGAACTGGGTGCCAATGCATTTGGAGTATTTTGATCCATTCCACATGGTAGGAAGTATCTTAATGATGTCAAGAGTCCTGAACTATGGAAAAATTGTGGTAAACTGTTAACATAGAATCACTCGACCATACAGGAAATAAAGTGAGCTAACGGACAGTATCACGACTCGTTTCTGATCCTTTTCTCGGTGTTCTAGAATTACCTCAATTGATCTAGAATTACTTCAACTGATGGTATGGCAAATGCACTGAGTTAAACCATCGAAAATTTGAATATTCGGCCTCAGTCCCCAAGTCCCTTGTGCCCCCACGTTAGCGGACGGTTACTTTACACTTAATCGTGACGTCAGCGTCGCCTTGCACAATCGGGCACGGGCCGTTATCCTTCCGGAATCCTTCAATCTTTCTACAGTCCTTCCATTGTAGTGGGGCAAGTAAGAGCGGTGACTATTATAGGGAAGTCCAGTTTCGATTGTGCCAAACGAATCAGTTGTCCTATACATGGTATAAGGAAAAAAAATTGTTGACGGATCAATTGAGGAAATTGTAGCAAAACGCAATACGGATTGGAGAATTCTTCCCATGTTCCGAATAATTGCAATACGTCAACACAAATTCCTCTTTAGCTACCGTGCCAAACCATACTTGACTGTTAAATAACCAAGAATAAGTTAGGTTTGGTACGTTATAGGTCGAGCGATTGGTTCCTGTAGACCTTGTAGGCGCGGGTAGAAATAAAGAAAGAAAGAAAGTCACTGCAGCACGCGGTGCGCATTCCAACAATTTATGCCATAGTACTGTGTTTTTGGATGCGTACCGTAATGAAAGCTAATCACATGATAAAGGACCGAGCATTGTTTAGCTCCAGGGGTTGGGTAGGGGAGGAAGTTAGGGGGGGGGGGGTCATACATTTATTCAAGTCCGTAAAAGAGGTCACAAAAAATACTGACCAAACTGGAGGAAAGGTGGTTTATGGACCACAAAACTGACACTTTCAGTAGACAATATTTCTTACAACGCCGTAGCTTTTCAAAAAAATGTCTAAAAAAGCCGTAGCTAAAGATCCCAATGGTGATTTTTTTACAAGATTTTGTCGTAATTTCTAGTGTCACTTGGTGAATAGGTTTTTCAAAAACCCTTTCTAACCCCCCCCCCCTCTCCAACATAAATAATGACCGGTTTTTGCACAATGGGGTGTTTTTCATATTGCAGGTACTAATGTTGTGACAGGAATGAATATACTGATGAACTGCCCTGGCAGTGCCAATATGCAGCCCTTACACAAAAACGTTTTTCTACCGTCATAAATCATGAATTTCGGTTCAAAGGTGGTTTAAAGAACACTTCCCTGAATGTTTTCAATAACATACTTTACATCACGGCTTCACAAAATTGGGAACTTGTCCATGCGAAATGATCTTTTTCAGTTAGTCCACTTACTTGAAAAAGCATAAAAAACTTACTGTTGGCAGCGGTGGTGGGAAGGATTAGAATATATTTAGACCTTGGGAATGGGAATAATGTTTTGAGGGTCTTGGGAGGATGGACTTATTAAAAATTTTGAGGTCACATTTTCAATTCCTCCGCCCCCCCCCCCCCACATCCCCCACTCCCCTCAGACATGAATAAAGACCGGTCCCCCTAAACTTAAACACATGTTGGACCACTGTAGTTACTACTTGGGTTATTTAACTTTTGAGTAAGTATTGGCACGGTAGCAAAAGAGGATTTTGGGCTGACTCTATAAACATTGCATTCAATGTATGTCTTGCAGTTCTACACAAATTTCGCGTAGCTTTTCATTCCGTGTAAGTCTTGCAGTTTTGCACAAATTTCGTGTAAAAGATCTTTACACGAAAAGTTAGCAGTGTAGTGACGTCGAAGGTCGGTGGGTTGGGTTATTTCACACAGAAGGCGCTTGTTGCACATTGTGATACGGAGGTATAGTAAATTCCATTATTACAATCAAAGCCTTCTGAATAAAAGGCTGTCAGCTTTGCCTTCCACTACGTTTCGCAAAAGGATGATGCAAATAGCGACGCTGCAGGTTTGGTAAGTGGCGCTATCGGTAGGTAAATCGTGGCAGTTTAGAAATTCGCAGCTTGGTGTCAAACCTCCTTTACGCTTTATTTTTGTTGCCTTTTTCGCTTGTTCTGATACGACTATTAGGCCACAGTAAAGTGACCGTTAGTCGGCCACAAGTTCTTAAAGCAACATACCGCCTGCCTTATAACCTTCCGCCTGCCTCACAACACCCACGCGACGATCACATCCGCGTATTTACCACAGCTAAGGTCAACTGAGACGGTAGCTTCGTTCCTCGCAATGAAAATCATAGCTACTATCTCAATTGGCATTGCGCCTAATAGTCCAGCCAGCGTGAACCCATTGATTGTGTCGTCACAAACCGGAATGATTCTCGTATTTTAAAATCACAATTTATAATTTTCTTGGCCAGTGTCTTATAATATTGCTTCGGCGATCTATTGGAATAATTAATTTTAATTTTTACCGCATTAGTTTATTATATTTTAGCTCTCATGGTAATTATTAGAAAATTAGTAGATGTACACACAGAGATGAAACGTCATGATTATTGTACGCGCGCAATGCATGATTTAGTGACGACCCGTCACTAAATATAGTTAACAATATTCAACAGAAAATCTCCTAGACGCCACATTTTAAAACGGTTTTTTAGCAAGGGAAAGACTAACGGTAAGGAAATAGACCTTTGGGGCCGTACATGATGTGGAGGATCAAGAAAAATGGCGCTGGGAGGTATATCCCTTTAAAAGTGTAATAAAAGCAATAAATCCTACAGAGAATTTAATTGGTTATCCCTTAAAACGTTACCACGTCATATGCTTAATGCTTTTAAACTAAAATATTTTCAATAAATTAATACGTAAAGATTTCCTGGTTAATATTAAACTAAAGTATACATTTGACCGTTAGTCCGTCACTTAAACTTAAAGTCGGCCAGTAAAGACCAATCGTCGGCCCGTGGCCGATTAATGGTAGAGGGCTTTTGTTTACTCATAATTTCGAAACAGCAGGCTAAGTATTTATTGGGTTTACTGTACTATTGCTTGTCAAGGAACAAAGACTGCCCATTTTCAACAATTTTCAAGCTCTTTCACCGCATAGGTATTTATCTTCACTATCGTGAAATGTGATCAGCTCTGGTATCTAAGTACCAAACCTAGTGGCCGTCATGCAACAATGCTGGAGTTGAACACTGACTTTTTTACAACGAAGTCTGGCAATTGAACTTGGCGGGCACACGACTAGCGTGGCCCTTGATATAGATCGCTGTTACAGTGCGTGATGGAGGAGTGCGCCTCAACATTTTAGTTGAAAAAGTGGCGGAAGTGCACAGAAGAACGGTTGCTAATATGTAGTCGCTGTAGCCGCTAGTTTATGTTCATTTCTTTTTTCTGTTTGCATTCGTTTTTTGTGTGTTGGTTGGTATGTCTTTATATCAGTCTGTTTTTGTTCGAGTAAATGCTAATCCGTTTTTATTTGTTTACCTTGGCAAAGCTATGAATTCCATGGCGATACGAGCTCTTTGTTACTTGATGGCAATACCCATGCGTGTGTCTAGATTTAGCATGTGTCAGCTCGATTCTGCATAGTTGATCTTCGTTTTCTGAGAAATTCATTTGCTCCTTTAACGTGTATTCAACGTGTTTTTTCTTCATGGACCCCGTCATTAGGTTCTTGATTTATTTTCATAACTGATTGTCGTAAAACGATTGGAGATGTTCTGTTTCCCACTGTTTGCTTTTTTTCACTTCTTTGTTGTACGCCATTGTTTCATTTAGCGGCATTGTCATGTCTTTCTTTCCTTCTTTCTTTATTATTACCTGAGCCTAAAACGCATAGCGAAACAATCGACGAATACAATTTGAAAACATTCTATCGGCCTCCTCAAGCACGCACTGAAAAACTAAAGTCATTAAGTGAGGCCGTCAAAATTAAAGACTGCGAACCTTATGGCTTAAGACTGGAAGAATTAGGCGATAATCATGATGGTTTCATTTTGTTTCTCAACAAGGAATTAACGGATCAAATGGATTTATTCAGAGCGGCAAGAGCCGGAAGTCATGCGCTCTATATCTACAAGTGAAACAAAGAACAAAACAAAACAAAGCCTTCGAAAATCTGATGCGCACTTAACACTACATAATTATACGTTCAAAGGGTTTCAAAGGGTTTAACGAGCGTTAACCACTCCTGGTCATCTGCCCGAAGCCCTAAGGCCCTATGTCTGCAACAGCCAGATTCCCAGGCAGTCACCCAATTATACGTTACCTTATACATAACAATGAAAGCAGAAACTAACACAGCAACTATAGTGTCCGCGGCCTATCTTGAGTTCGCCCCAGAACGACACAGATAATCAATTGTATGTTTTTGGTAGCAGAGTGCCTTGTTGATATCCGAGATGGTTACAAAAACAATGGCGGCCGTCGAATAATGCCGCCCCCTCCAGGAAAACGTAGCCGCTCATAAAATAGCTGCAGGACTCAAGATAAACCGCGTACACAATAATACTGCAACCAATACAGCAACCAATACAGCAACCAATACAGTAACCAATGTAGCAACTAATACAGCCTAACTCGGAAACAACACCTAATTTACATTCCACGATCATGGTGTTCATTCCAACGAACATAACATCAAACATACAAAACATTAACGGTTAGTTTTGACATCCTTCTTGTTTGTCAAACATCGTCAGTGCCGACGAACAAGCAGTGAATACAGAATGCTCGATTGTATATACAGTACAAGGACATTCACAGTTCCTATACCTGGGCACTCCTCACAGAACTGAACCCCCCCCCCCCCCCCTTGTGTGTGCACAAAAGGGGGCATGCATTGCCAAGACCGGAAGTTAAGAGTTAAATTTTGTAAAAGTATAGAAATTAGGCATCTTAGCGTTCCTTTGGCAAATAGGTATTCTTTGGTTAAGAGTTTAGCGAACTTGGGCGTGTCTGTTCTTAATTTTCTTAGCCGATTTAATCCTTTGGCATGGTTCATAAATCAAACAACAAGGCATTTATTGCAGTTAAACAAATTATTCTGAAAATTGGTTTTTAGACGTGGCAGAGGAACTGCAATTTGGAAAATAAGTTATTTTAAAGGGCCCTGAGAAACCAGCCGCGCTCCTCTCCCTTCCCTAGACCCGTAAATAAATTTGTCGGACCGCTTTCTGAAATCTAAGTTCTGGGGGGGGGGGGGGGGGGGGGGGGGGGGGGGGGGGGGGG
>JAHWFP010156935.1:290069-309889 GCA_023313725.1 Lithobius niger | reverse complement strand
CCCCCCCCCCCTCCCCCAACAAAATCTCTGGCTGCATGTATTGAAAAGACAACAAAGCTAAAACATACATTTTATGTGCAAATTAATGCTATCGTCAACGGATTATAGGCAAGAAAACACAATCCCACGTTATCAGGGCATTCACCCTGGAACTTGTTGTCCACCTCCTCCACTTGCCGGTGCTGGTGAATTATCGATCATGCAGATGCCACCAACTGAGGAATCGTCACATTTCAGGGGCGTGAATTTGAAAAAATTCGGAGGATCGAGATAAAGGCATTCTTTAGTGGCATCTAGGGATGGGGCATGTTGGTCCGGCCAGCAAGGGGGACAAGATTTAAACAGTTGTGCTGGAGACGATCCAGGAAGTTCCCAATCGTAAGCTGTGGGCGAGTCTTTGTTCGTCAGTCTGAGTCCGATGACCATGGGCTTCGAGAAGGAGCTGGCACGATCTTCTAACCATTTCAATGCCGCACCAACATCGTCGGGCTTCTGAAATACGAGCAGCTTGGCATTGTCATTGCCACAAGCTTTGTTAAGGTTATCGAATCCACCAGGATCACCAGGTGCAATGTATCGAAGACACATGTCCAATGGATCAGCCTTAAAATAAAAAAGAGAAAGGTTTTAGCAACAGAGATGGCTGTCTGGGTCACTTGGGTTACTACAGTCATGCCATGGGTGAAGACGCTGGACCATTTTTTTGAACTGCAAACCCAATTAACTGAACAAATAACGGCTTAAAAAAAAGGATTAGAGCTAGTACCGCCTTGGAACTCACAGCTGTTAATGTCCTTGTCCTTGTTCCATGTCCTTGTTCCACCCATGCTTTGTCTCACGTCTATTATTTGATGGAAACACACTAGCGTGTGTCGAGATTAAGCATGTGTCATCTCGATGCGTAGTTGAATATGCATTGTTGCAGACGCGGATTCATTAATGTGGCAAACAATCGCGAAAACAACTTGCTTCCTGAAGCCAGCATTGAAGAACTAAATTAGAAAACAAAAACGAGCTCGTTTGATGTTTAAGGTAAGGTTTAACTAATCCGAAGTCAAAACAGAAAAGGAACACAAATAAACTTTCCTGTAAGGCTTCACACACCTCAGTGTACCTGTACTGTTTACCCCACGTGAATTTTTAGACCCAATTTTGAGGTCTTAAGACTTCCCACCCTAAGGTTTAAAACTGGAGGATTTAAGCGAAAACCAACACCACTTTATTTTGGTTCTTAACAGCGAGTTAACGGAATCATAAGGAGCAAAGATGCCCTAAGGCCGGGTTTAAGCAACCACTCGCTTTTGCATTCTCGCAGCTAGAAGCTAGAAATCATCTGAAATTCCAACATGGCGGTGGTTTTATGTCTGCCGCCTCGCAACGAAAACAACAAATAACGTGAGTTCAGAAGCGTTTGAGAAAATTGTTTCGTCATGAGGAATTCTTTATATTATTGGCACGGATTATAAGACTGCAAGTATTTACTCAAACGATGTCGGATTTAGCTAATTCATTTACCGTTGTTAGCATGGCAATGTCACCTTTGCCATCACGATTGAGTTCTAGCTGCGAGAATGCAAACGAGAGTCGCTGCGTAAATGCGCCCTAAGTCATGAGCGCCATACAAGAAGAGGAACCGGAACAAAATAAAACAGAAACAAAAAAGAAACAAGAAAGCATAACGCAGAATCTAAACATACATATTTACAATCAGCTAGCCAACAAACTTAGGGCGCGTTTACGTTAAGACTCGTATTTGCATTCTCGCAGCTAGAAGCTAGAAATCACCTGAAATTCCAACATGACGGAGGTTTTAGTTCTCCCAACTCGCAACGAAAACACTCAATAATGTGAGTTCAGATACAACTGAGAAAATTGTTTCGTTAGGAGGAATTCTTTATCTTATTGGCACAGATTAGAAGACTGCAATCATTTACTCAAACGATGTCGGATTTAGCTAATCCACGTAGCATTGTAACCATGGCAACAACACCTTTGAAATCGCGATTAGATTCTCGCTGCGAGAATGCAAAGGCTAGTCGTTGCGTAAACGCGCCCTTACACACGGCAGAACGAAGCTATAGATCGAAAACGGGAGAGAGCAGGAATGGCAGAGTGAGGGGGCACACCAAGAGTCAGTCGGAGATCATCTCAGAAGCTAAACTTTGTAAGAAAAGACTGACGTAGGCAAAACAGCTCAACAGAAAGTGAACAACATTCTCTACCTCATCCACACTCACGGGCAGAAAGACCACTTCAACCGATACGTGTGAGTTCGTAGTAAGGAGCGAACTGTCCGAAGCCCAGACAGGGTCCTGGCAACACTCCATCAAGTTTACACGACCAGTTTTTGAGCCCCGACCGTTTGACCCTGTGTGGGACTTAGCCATTTTTTCAGGCAGGAATCCCAGAACCCTTGGGGTTATGGCGACACAACAGAGGAGTGCACAGCATACAACGATCTACCATTCGCCTTCGTTGTCCACTCAACCACTCAGCAGCATCTGGGCCACCAAGAGAATACCGGGCGTAGATCTCTAGAAAAAAGTGGGACAGCAACAGGGTGCAGCCGAGACTCACGACCAGTTGTGGCTAGCTCATCTATGATCTCGTTTTCAAAAATTCCATAGTAGCCAGGTACCGAGAGCCACTTAACCGTACCAAAGCGTTGCGCCACAAAACGTCTTCCACCCAATTTCCAGGACTAATGGATGGCCGACTGACAACTGCTCAAAAGAACGTTTAAGGAATCGTAGGCTGGATGCTGAGTCTGAGTAGATGAAGAAAGCTTGGTTCTTAAAGCAGTCCCCAGACAGCAGCTAGAGAACTACCAGAGGCTATTTGCTCACGCAAATGAAAGCCAAAAGATGCTTTCTCATTCTTCAGAATGAAATGCGATATCCCCAAAAAAGTGAGCCAACACAGTTCACATAGGTAATGGACATACTGTCGATAAGTCCTCCTACAATCTCTGACGGCTACAGAGCAAGCGTGACTCCACCACACAGGGTGCGGTGAGACTCGATGTGAGACTCGATGTCTCGCATTAGAATTACACTTGATGGACCACTTGTTTAACCAAGGGGCAAAGTTACAATTGCTCACAACCGGGAGACACACAGTCTTTCTGTTAGGTGCAGACTTAGATTGAACAGCCTCGATAAGAATCGGAAAATGGTCACTGCCTCGTAGGTCATCGGAAATCTTGAGAAAAAATGTCCAGTATTTTTGTCCAAGGTCTAACGAAGAAGCCAAACAGCTGTGTTCTGATTCATTATTGGTGAACCCACTGTGACGGCATGGCAATGACATTTCGCACGTGTTTAATTTTCAGACACCCACACAACTAGTAAAAAGTTGTACAGTATCATCCAAGAGAGAGAGAGACGGTGATATCCACTCTTTCATTAGGGTGAAACAGTTCATTCGCTGGTGCACTCCTCTTCTGCATGTTTGTAGGCAAGTTCCTACTTTCGTGATGATCTACATGGCTTTTTCTCCGACAAAATGCTTTCAGTCGAATACAATTTAAACCAATTGCGGGCTCCTAAGTACAGAAACTTGAAGTGTGAATAGCTCTATCCAAGAGCATCAGTCACTTGTCGTAGGTTCAGTGACCTACCAATTTTTAACCAGTCTTATCATTTTATTGACTCCCTAAAATGTTGCTACTGGCTTAAAATTTGGTTCGTCACTGAACCAATGACAAGTAACTGATGCTGTTGGATTGACCTATGCGTACTTCATACCCTTCTGTACTATGGCGCCCACAAACGTTTTAAATTGTATTCGACTGAGAGCATTTTCTCGGGAAAACGCCAAGTAGACCCTCTCGTAAATAAACTTGCCCGCCACTGTAGTTTATAAAATTAAACAGGTTTAGTAAATGAGTACCGTGCGAGTTCCTAGTTCCGTTGTCATACGTGTAATATACCAGCAGGAGCAACACTGCCACACGTAGTGCCAACAAAACCGCCACACCGAAGTGAATACGTCCCGCGAGCAAGCGATGCCAAGGATCCCCAAGTTGAAGGCCAGCAAAGTAATGCTCCCAAAGTTGAAGGCAAAGAAGGTAACAGTACGGAAGGCTGTTTACTTTGTCCATTCAATCCGTTAAAACTAGGACCCGTCATTTTTGACGGGTTTTCAGCTAGTTGCAATGAAGTTTTATAGCTGACACACTCTCGTTTGGTATTTTGTTCATCATTCGCGATAAATATTTGCATTGTAACATTTACATAGTTTTGCATATCAAAGCAACATTTGACCCATAGAAGCCAAATAAATATGGATTCTGTTTAACCCATAGAAGCCAGATAAATATGGATTCTGTTTAACCCATAGAAGCCAGCATTCAGTAAAAGAAGTAAAATGGTGTAATCAAAGGAATTCTGGTTACCTTTAGATGTGCGTAACCCGAGGCACAACTTCCTTGCTCAAGCGGCAGTGATGTAGTTGTTGCGACTGTCGTTGTGGTCGCCTCAGGTGTTGTGGGAACTGTCGTAGTAACTGTTGTGGTTTCCTCTGGTGTTGTAAGAACTGTTGTGGTCTCTTCTGGGGTCGTCAGCACAGTTGTAGTTGGATCTGGTGTGGACGGTAAAATTGTTGTAGTCTCTACGGTAGTTGGATCTGGTGTGGACGGTAAAATTGTTGTAGTCTCTACGGTAGTTGGCCCTTCTGTGGTCGTAGGCAGAGTTGTTGTTTCTTCCACTGTGGTAGAAGAAGGCGTAGTAGTAAGTAAAGTCGTAGAGGCAGCCACTGTTGTTGTCATGGCAGAAGTGACTTGAGGGCAATGGCCTGAGCATTTGCCATCCGTCATACAGGCTGGAGTATTCCAGTTGGAGCTCTGCAAGTAAAACCCTCTGCCATTATTAGCTTCCGCAATAGTTCAGCAGCGTACGCGGACCCCCGAGGGCAGGATGATACTTTCGGTAAAAGGGCACAAATCAGTAGACTTTTGGAGTAGACTTTCTAAAACGCATACTAGGCCACTCAATTCGAGTACAGTGCCAAATTACTTGAGTTTCAATGTTCACAGTTACAAACACTCATAAAACTCGAATTCATTTGGTCAAAACTAAATGAGCATTCTATCATTTACTAACTAGTGCATAAGCATGCACACGGGGGTGGGGGGGGGGTTAGGAAGGCGTTTCCCTTGCTCTTTCGAAAATTGTGCTTTTTGTTAATTTATTTATTGGCAAAATTAGAAAAAAGTATGTCGGGTAAAAATTTTTTTGCTAATTTTGCCAACAAATAAATTAACAAAAAGGCATATTTCTAAAGAGCAGGGGCAGCTCCTCCTAACCCCCCACCACCGGTGAACGCTTATGCACTAGTTCGTAAACAATAGAATGCTCATTTCGTTTGGCCAAATGAATTTGAATTTTATGAGCCTTTGTAGCTATGTTTAATTGAAACTCGAGTACTTTGGCACTTCCCATTTAATCGAAATAATTTATTGCCAGTGACATTCATGATTAGGGAGATGATTCAGTATAGAATACTTAAATTTTATTTTAATTCGAAAATCTGTAGTCATAATGCCAATTTTCCTTAAATAACTAATCTCGCATCCTATCCCTTTTATGAATGGTAGCGTAAGTAAAAAGAACTTTGGGGTAATAAAACACTTATATACCTCTCCATCCAAGTTGCTGTCTGCATCGATGTAAACACCAGGCCAATCCACAAGTTGAAATGTTGGGTCATCACATAATCTCTTCGATAGCAGTTCGCACTGACTAGTGCCTTTGTCATAGTTGACAGCAACGCAACTGCAAGAAAACAAGTCAGGTGTCATAGACAGAAAATTTGATATCGTGTCTCTTTTTTCGGTAACAGTTTGCATCGACTAGTAACTTTATCATAGTTTAACAGCAACACAACAGGAAGAAAAGTCACGAGTTAGAAAACATAACATTGTGTCTCTTCAGTAAGTGACTAGTAACTTTATCATAGCTAACACCAATGCAACTGAAGAAAAAGGTCATGAGATGGTTTCCTTCGTCTTTTGAAGTAGTTCCAACTCTGTATGGTTTTGTTATTCCCTCCTGGTGGTATTTACTTTGGGCTTTGAGCCCCATAATTGTTGTGCATATCATAAGGCCCTGGTCTCCTGGACATTGTTGTAACCCCCAGTAACCCTCTGGGATGTATTGTTGTAACGGCGCACTATTGTTACTCTCACTTCCTTGTCATTTTTTCATCCAGCCTGCTGTCCTTTCACCCTTCATGCCGCTACCCGTTTAGGATGGAAAATGTTAACCCTTTTTGTATTCACTTAGGGCCAGCGCCATCTTTTTTCTCTACATTTACAAGGTAAGACTTATAAACTCGTACACAGAAATAAGTCACGATGTTCTCAATGATTTGTAAAGTCAGAGGAACAACCGAAATGAACACCATCTTTAGAGATTGACCAAGTTCTGTAAGTCCAAACCTGTTATGTTCCATTTCTGTAACAATAACCACTTGTGAAACCGGTCCTGAAGTATTCACTGTCATTTCCATGATTAATGGTCATACAATAACGAATGTTGGCGTTCGGGCATTATGTTTTCCTCCATGAAGGAAAAACCATGATCATTTCCAACACAGCCTCACCACCTAAAAATAACGTAACGTCCTTAAATTCTGTGATGCGTAGCCATTACGTCCCTCTACTTTTCTCACTTGGTAGCAAAGCGTTGTTTCGAGCCACACTTTGCTACCAAGTGAGAAAAACTAGAGGTGAGTAACGGCAATGCGTTGCAGAATTCGGTTCTTCTCCCTTTAAGACTTTGTCTCCGTTCGCTACCGTGTTTTATTCATCAGGTGATATCCCATTCAATAGTGTACTCATTGTTGATTCTTGTGTACCCTGAACTCATATTGAAGTTCCAATATCATACCAGTCAAGCCTGATGTGCCTGACGGGCGTTCCCATTTCCTCTTTTATGCAGAAATCTTTTGTATCAAGTCTTGAGAGTGAACGGACTCAATTGATCAGGACTAATAGTAAAATGTTGCTTGATGGGAAAAAAGAGCTTGGAAAGAGCCACTTTCCTTATTCAAGTGTACTCTAAATGCACGCAAGCAGCAGTGGCGTATCATGCTACTTGTTTGAATGAGGCTTAATGGCGTTCAGTTACATTGCAGTGACCCGTTGATGCCACTGTTTCACACAAAACAGAGATGTTAAAGCAACATCCGGCCTTTCTTATAACCTTCCACCTGCCTTATAACACCCACGCGACGATCAAATCCGCGTATTTACCACAGCTAAAGTCAACTTAGACGGCAGCTTCGTTCCTCGCAGCGAAAAACGTAGCTACTGTCTCAGTTGGCATTGCGCCTAATAGTCCAGCCAGCGTGAACGCATTGATTGTGTCGTCAAAAACCGGAATGATTCTAGTATTTTAAAATCACGATTTATAATTTTCTAGACTAGTGTCTTATAACTTTGCTTCGGCGATCTATTGGAATAATTAATATTAGCAAACGATTAAAATTAGTACTGCGCACACACAGATAAAACTTCAAGGTCATTGTAGGCGCGCGATGCATCATATAAGTTCGGGACGAACGTAAATAAATTTAGTAATATTCAACAGAAAATCTCCAAGACGCCACATTTTAATAAGGATTTTTAGCAAGGGAAAGATTAACAGTAAGTAAATAAACATTTGGGGCCAGACTTGATGTAGAGGATCGAGAAAAATGGCGCTGGGAGGCATATCCCTTTAACCAAACGCAAAATCTAGTATGGAATTGGTTTCCTTTTTCGAAAAATTGGTAGTGCTCGCTAGATGACTACGGATCTCCGAGTTTGAAAAGAAATAAATTTTATACCATAAAGTGCTAATCACATTGCTCGAAAATAAAGACAACAAGAAGTCTAGTCAGGTCAAATACCGCATCATACGGATAATTCAAAGTTATTTATAAGCGTAAAGATCAATAGGAAAATCTAAGAAATACAGTCGTGCCAACTTTTACTCAATACTTGGCTAATATGTAGTGGAATAGATTATTAGGCTTCTTTAGTGGCTATGGCGTAGATTATGGCCTCTGCCCGGGGGGGGGGGATGTAGGCCCCGTGCTGCGATCGGGCTAGCAGTTTTCTTAGGCCTGCTTAATAGATACTGTAGTTCTCATTAATCGTAAAGTACTCGAATTTTCCTGTTGTCAGGGGTTTACGAAGAAAAAATATTTGGGATGTGAGGCTGAAATTTCTGGCTGAAATTCTTTTTCTTTTTCGAAAAAGAGTTTTTTTTATTTGCTATTTTCGTAACTTTATTCGTAGCTTCAAAGCTAACTTATTGCGCTCACTTGTTTCTGTTTTGGAACCAAATGTAATACAACGGGCACTTTATTGGGAAATACAATTAATCAGCAACCATTAATTATATCAAAGTTAAGATTTTTTAGGCTGTTCAGGAAACTATTTTCGGGAGGCGCTCACAAACAATACTTTCAAAACCATAAAACAAAACCATAAAACAACGGGGCCCTAATAAAGCCAATCAATCAATCAACGAAATCGTAAATAAACTAACCTTGGTTAAAATACCTCCAGACAAAAAAGGTAGAGGTAACGATTAGACCGTGGAATTCATTGTATTCACAGGCCTATAAAAATTGTGATATTCACCCAAAACCAAAACTGGTATAAGCGAAGCAGCCAAGTTTCAAAAGGGTCGGCCTTTGAAAGTAGTGATATCATTCAACCAGGGAAAGGCCGCCAGGGTTAATCCTATTAGCCAAGTTAATCGCACCGAATAATACTTTGGACGTTAAATGAAAACTAGAAGATTGCTACCGCTAGTTGCAATCTTCTAGTTTTCATTTAACTTTCGAACTATTAGCATGTGTGGTTAACTTGGCTAATAGGATTAACCTTGGTGGCCTTTCCCTGGTTGAATGATATCACTACTTTCAAATGCCGACCCTTTTTGGAAACTTGGCGGCTTCTCTTATACCAGTTTTGGTTTTGGGTGGATAAAACTCACTGAACGGTATCCAACGAAGGTTAGTTTATTTACCATATCGTTGAAACAAACAGTTCAATAATTGCAAGAATAGTTATTTTGTTAAAACTCGAGTGAATTGTTGCGGCACATAAGTTCTGAAACAGTGCGCGTTTAACACTTAAGCATGTTATAATAGACAGTTGAACAAAAATACAAACAATGGTTACAACAATAATTTTGAATTTACGCGCCACTTCAGGGCCACGTGCTACAAAAAGGCACTTCCCGTACTACTCTTTACCCGTGTGCCAAAATTTCGACATGCAAACTTTTTCTAACGAGCTGTTGACATGTCTAAATACCGTATGAGAATTAACATGGGAGACCTGACCATAGCTAGTAGTAGCTAGTAACACAAATCAACGTTATTGAGGGCACGTTTTCTCCACAAAGGGCACCATCCCAAACTTTAATGTTGTGACATTCTTCGTTACTGGACCCAAGACACCTGATTCCAAAGATTTCCAAAGTTTCTGCCGCATGGGGAATATACACCAGTATGCTGAAATCATGTATAAGCTCGTTACAGTTGAACACACCGTCTGCTAGTGAGAATTTGAATTTATTCCACACAGCCGTGACCCGTAGTCATATGCCATGAAACAACAGCTAAAATCCCATTACACCATTACCCCATTCTCAAAAGTTCAAAGCACAAAGTACCAAATTAACCTTGGTTCACCGCAATGTCTCAAACCGACCAGTGTAACGGAACACACAGAATCGAGGATTACCACATTGAACATAGATCCGGTAGAAAAAACGTACAATGTACAGTTCCGATAAAAAAAAAAACGCCCTTTTTCGTTATATCGAGGGTCGTAATAACAACCATGGAGAAAATTTGTTATCTCGAAAACTACTGGACCGATTTTCATGAAACAAAAACTGAACTACTTATTAGATTGTCTACTGTATTTCTACCCTTATTAAATACTATGTTATCTGACTGAAAATTATTGGCCGAGCGAGAAAAACTTAATGATATCTGATGATATCTCGTGAACCAGTGGAAGGATTTTCATGTAACAAATACTGAATTGCATATTATATTTTTCTGCTGAATATTGCATGTCATACGTATAGAAATATAACGTATATCATAACAATTAATCCAGTTTTTGTTTTATTCAATTCTATCCAGTAATTTATAAGATATATTATTAGTTATCAACTCGTGCTGCTCGCTCGGCCAATTATATTTGGCTACTTACCGTTACATGTAATACGTATCGAAATATAGCTGATATCATAATAAGCAACCCAGTTTTTCTTTCAATTAATTCTGTCCAGTAGTTTTCGAGATATCAACATTTTCGTTCAGAGTCACATACATCAATCGTGCAACGTCTTCCGTATAACGAAGGCGTTTTTTTTTTTTTTACCGGAACTGTACAGATGGAAGGAAGATCCCTCGAACTACTGAGCTAGACAAAAACCCCCGTATAGCCTTAACAAACATGGCTACCGCACGGAGACGCCGAACACATTCCCTATCTCCAACCAGAGACAGAAGATGATGTTCGCCAGGATTGTCTATATCCACCTAGCGATAATACACCTTTGGGCAACATATTTTCTACAGGAGTACAAAAAGTGATCGACCGTCTCCGCGCATTGACACAATGTGCAGTCTGGCAAACCCACCCACCCCAGCCTTTACTCATGGGCACGAAGCAAAGCATGTCCTGTCCGAAGCCTGGACAGAACTCGCGCTGACCTCAGGGAGAAACCGTCTGCTAGTGAGCCGTCATCTGGCAACAATTACACTCTAACAATTACACTCTAACAATTACGCTCTAACAATTAAGCTTCAACAACACTAAATCATCTGTGTGTCTAGATCCCTGATTGTTTCCACCAACTGAGGATGGCTTGGAGGCCGTTAAGCTCAATAAATATTCAACTCAGTTCAATTCCAATTTTGTGGCCGCAAGGCTTCACACCCTATGATTTAAAACTGGAAAATTTAAGCGAAGACCAAGATCATTTCATTTAGGTTCCCCACAACGAGTCAATGGATTTAACGTTACTTAGAGAGGAGAGAGAATGAAATTTTCTTGGGGCGCAGCCCAAAACTATACGCCCACTCTAAATAAATAACTCTTTCATTGTTGGACCATTGTTGCAGCAGTGGATTTATATCATGAAGACCATATCATATTGTTGCAAGATTTATATCATATTGTTGCCGAACGCCATCGTCTAACTGATACATATATTGCGCGCCTCTCCTATTGTTGCTCCATTGGCATAGTTGCAGCTCAGTTTGGGTTAGTGGTCCCTAGACCAACAACAACATGTTGCAGCATTGCATTATGGGAGCAATGCTACTGTTCATTTTCTCAACCTTGTTCCCGCGCCCAAACGAACTCTAATAAGCACTGCCGGCCGTGCTAATCAATCTCATCCATTCTCAGTCACGCAATTCAATACTTACTACAAAACGTTACGTAAAATTCTTCAGTCTCCCCCACCAACAAAACTCAGTTTAACAAATTCGACTACTGCGGAATATGTAACAAAACTGGAGCTAAGAAATAAATGGCTTACCTCATTTTCATTTTAACGCAAAGTGTTAAACACTGGATTTTTGACGGAGTTGTGAACTTGGGAGGTGCAGGTGTCAGGTCAAGACGTTTTCCGACCCGGTATCTTGATACCCCGAACATATTTGATGTAGTTTGAGCATTAGACGCAGCCAGCATAGCCAATAGCACTCCGGCCAGAAACATGACTTCTTCCGCACTTTACTGTTGCAGTGATACTGACGCACTTTACTGATGTCTTCTGCCACTTTACTAAATAAACGGTCTGTATACGTATAACACCGTTTTAAAACAGCTAATGATTTATTTATTGTGAGAGACTTGAGGGAGCTTGATGGGTAGGCAAATGTGTCTTGTAGCGAGTCGATAATGACAGTAAAAAAGCTGTTGTTTCTCTGTAAATTGCTCGTTATGATGATCGATTATGATTATGACGATACAACGACTTTAATAAAGCAATTAAGTTAATGGATTGCTGTTTTTACGGATCCTGATGTGAAGCCAGTCGAAATGACCTTGTTGCTATTTTGTTGAAAGCGTGTTGTTGTGATTAAAGGTCAATCTGCTAGATTAGTAAAAGATTTTACCAGGACAACGTAAAGAGTTGATAGGTGCGAGAAGTAACAAACCATGTTGCGCCTCTGACCCAGTAAGAGTATGACTGGCACAGAGAACCACTTACCGATAATAAATGCATCAACCCGCCTCATGATGATAACGAATTTTCAAAAAGCTATAGTGTTCACACCCATGACCACCCCGACTCGTGATCAACCTTATAAGGAATTTAAAAGCTTGATTCTACGTGCCGTTCGGAAATAACCATTACCTGTAAATTTAGCGTTCAGCATCAGTTAAAATTGTGTGACCAGGGTTTGGATGATAAACTTGGTAGCATCCATTTTGGCTGTGATATACTTTCTATGGCGAAAATGTGGCTGATTATTACCCTTCTGGAGGTTTTAATATCACATAATTTGGTGGTTATCGAGTTTTCATCAGATTCGAAGGAAACGACCTCCTGTTTGTTTGTCTGTTTTGTTTGTTTGTTCCACAGTTACAGTAAAACTCATGAACGGATTAGAATGAAATTTGGTAGGAACATTCTTTGAAATAAGGTTGAACGATGTATATACTATTTTTTTTACGTGTTCTTAAAAACACGAAATGGCCGACCAAATTAGCGTCCAGAGATGGGTTTTTGTTTTTAGTCTTCTAAATCGTTCACAAAACTGAACACAAACCGGTTTAATCCGATGGGACGAACTCTCGCTACAGGCTTCTGCCGAGCTTAAACCCTGTTCAATTTTTCTTAGTGATGACCTAAAGGTCACAAACGTATATACATGGGGGAAAAGCTAATTGCTTCTTGGCCACTACCAGAACCTCCTACGGTAAAGGCTGTAATAGAACACGCCAAAAAATGCGACTAAAATCTTCCGAGACAAAGAAAAGAAGGAGGAGCAGTAAATAGAAATAAATCGTTGTAAATAAAACACTGGAAAATTGGCAATAAGCCATCAGTGAAAATCATAAGCCAAATTAAAGTAGTACAGTACACCACCTTTATGCTCATTCAAGTGACATGAACCGGATTCGAACCGGCAAACGCCACAAATTTAGTGTGGAGTTACAGCCTCCTACAGTAAAAGCCGAATCAATTTTACCTTCCACAGTTCTACGCAAAATTGTGGAAGGTAAACCGGACACAAATAGCGGCGAAACAGCCCTGCTACGTGGTGCCATCAGTTGGCAGACTTTGGAAACCTCGTTGTTTAGTGTGCAACTTAACCGCTTGGTGTTCAGATGGCAGCACCTACCAAAACTGCTTTTCCATAAAGGAATATTGGAAATAAGACAAACAGCGAAAATCATACACTAGAAGAACTTAGTGCAATAAGCCACCTTTAGGCACTTACGTTTCATTTAAGTGACGTGACCCGGATTCGATCCGGCGAACTAGTTCATATCCAGATCACTGCCATACCACCTTTTCAATATGGCCCCTTGTCCATTGGCATGAAGATAACCGACTGAACCTGTTATCAAGGCCACAACCGTGACCAGGACTCCATACGACCGAATGTGCTCGGTCGTATGCAATGGAGAGGGAATACAAATCAATATAAACTCATAAGGCTCAATGAAGCATATAACGGGCTCAGTGAGTTATCTTTACGCCAGTGGGCAAGGCCATATCGATAAAGGAAGAGTAGCTTTGGTAGGTGCTGCCATCTGAACACCACAAGCAGCGAAGTTGCTAACTAACCAACGAGGTTTCCAAAGTCTGCCAACTGATGGCGCCACTTAGCACAGCTGGTGCACCGCTAGTTGTGTCACCTTTTTGCGCAGCATTGTGGAAGATAAAATTGATTCGGCTTTTACTGTAGAATGCTCTATACCTCCACACTAGAAATAATGCAACCACTTAAACAGATAAACATTAAATCACAAGATGAAGAGTTATCGAAGCAAACAGTCGAAATTCCACTGGCCTTGTAAACGTATAAGAACTAATCTTGAGAAAGAAAGAATCTATATGGAATTCCCTTTTGCGGTGACATGTTGGAATTTTTTCCCAAATGCATTCACTAATAATTGGTACAATTTAGCATTTATTTTATTTTATTTACTAATTAAGTAATTATTATAAGTAAAAACAAGGTCGGGCACTCTGTGCATAGTCCAGAAACAACAAAACGACATTAGTAAGCCTTCAGTCTTTTGAGACAAAGTCCTCCAACAGTATCGTCTTCGCACGATCTATTGGAGAGAGGAGTCGTACTTGGCTGCATTACGACACACGGCTTGTTTTTGTCCTCATCCGGTACTTTGTTGTTAACCCAAAAGTTGTTACTGCTAAATGAAATCATGGCATTTGGTGGGCTTGGGGGCTTATAGATCCAGTCATGGGGTTGTTTGGTCATGCCAATCGTCGTGGATTCTTTGAGATGAATATCAACATAAACCGGAGGCATTTCTGGCTGTCCACCATCTTTGGCATTTTTAGCCGTATTTATGAGCCAATCAGCAATAGCAGGCAATTGGTCAGACGGGCTGTCAAATCCTGCCAGTTTGGCATCTTCGGCCTCGCAAGCTTTTCCCATCTCTTCGATTCCTTTATATTGGCCAGGGTACAGAGGTTTGAGGCAAATTGTATTCATAACAACCCACCAGCCAGAACCACAGGGTCCTGCAGTTGTAGGCGGTTCTGCAGGTGCGGTGGTTGGTTCAGCGGGAGGAACAGTAGTGGGAGGCGCAGTAGTCAGAATGGGAGCAGGAGGAGTAGTAGTAGGATCAGGAGCAGGATTCGTAGCGGGTGCAAGAGGAGCAGTAGTAGGGGAAGCAGGAGGAGCAGTAGTCAGAACAGGAGCAACAGGAACAGTAGTGGGAGCTGGAGTTGGATTAGTTGGCGGCAGTGGTGCGTTAGGACAATGACCAGAACATCTGCCCTCTTCCTGGCAAGGACGAGTTCCCCAAATTAGTTCCTATTAAAAAAAAAAATCTGTAAATTTACTTCATTTACTTACAGGGCAATTACATCCATTTTGACATGCATGTTTGACTTTGGGATCACTTACACAATAACTAAACACAAGAATTGCGGCAAGAATACGTTACGTACGTCCGATATAATAATTTAATTACTGCATCACCAAAACACGACACGGAGGTCGCCATTGTTTTGCTGGAACGCTTAGAAATTAATGTCGACAGACGGATCTCTTCGATTTCGACTCGCAGCCGATTGAGATAGCTGTATTGACTGGGAGGAGCTCAAGCGTCTGACGGCCTTAGCTGGCCACTACATTGCCAGCAAGCTAAGGCCGTGAGACACTTGAACTCCTCACAGTCAATACAGCTATCTCAATCGGCTGCGAGTCGAAATCGAAAAGTGACATCTGTCGGCATTAATTTCTGAGCGTTCCAGCAAAACAATGGCGATCTCCGTGTCGTGTTTTGGTGATGCAGTAATTAAATTGTTATATCGGACGTAAGTAACGTATTCTTACCGCAATTCTTGTGTTTAGTTATTGTGTAAGTGATCCAAAAGTCAAACATGCATGTCAAAATGGATGTAATTGCCCTTAAAAAAAAAAGAACTCTAGTTCGAACTTTTTGAACTCACTAACATTTTCGGCTTTGGGGTCAATATCATAATACGTAAATCCTTCTGCATCAACCAGTGAGTAGTCTGTAGAATCGCACACACGCTCGGAAAGAAGCTCACAGTCCCCCTGAGGTCCATAATTGATGCCGACGCAACTGAAACGGAAACATAAAAGAGGAGTTACAAAACCAGACTTGTTTTGAAGGTAGGAAATAGTGTTTTCACGCCTTTTTTTCCCTTTACATCAAACGTGCAACTGTTGCTAACCAGAAAGCTGTGAACTGGTTAACAACAAGAGAGAACTAAAACTGGACCGAGGTTGTTGCATTGAAATTCGTCTAACAGTTAACATTTATTTGGCCGTCTGCTGTGTTTGCGTCTATAACGCTTAACCATTTAGGACAATTTAAACTTGAATGATTGATTCGTCTTATTGAGCATAGGCGGTCCAAAAACCATGCGACCACACTTACTTTAAACTACCCTATTTAACAACTACCGTGACTTACGCCGAACACACAAAGCAAACTACACTACCAGTACATTACAACTTGAATTGACTTGAATTTATAAAAGAGCTGGATGACTAAATAGTGTTGTAACCATTGTTAGTATTCCCAGCGACGTCCGTTATTGTCACGGGAAAAGAAAAACTTTGGTTCTTGAACACTTAAATCAACTAACACCTGTATTATGAGAAAACAAAAACGAACTCGTTTGATGCTTAAGGTAAGGTTTCCCTGATCCGAAGTCAAAACAGCAAAGGAACACAAATAACTTTCCTGTAAGGTTTCAGATACTGTAGTGTTGCTGTATTGTTAAGTCCACGTGAAACCTTACTGCTGTATCCAACCATTACACATATAAATACAAGTAAAGCCACAGCCCAAATTTCACAACTTTTCATACCCAAACAAAGAAAAGAATGATGTAAGGCAACACACTCGACTACTTTCTTGGCTGAATTTTTCAGTGATCTTTAATTCACGTCTTCTACTTTCCGTTTCTCACCCTGCTGATTCGACATATATCATTTTTCAAGATTTTTAAGCACTTTTCTAGGCATGGAATTTCATTATTACTTTCCAGGACATTTCTAGGTTTCAAGGACTCGCACGAATCCTGAATTACCTGTAGAGCTATGCTAAGGACACTAAGACGATTTGTTTTCAAACATTTTTCACTGATGTCGTTTAGCCAAGCAGAATGTACCAATCATTAGCTGATCTATCGTGTGCAAAAGTAAAAATGATAAAATCATTTGAACACAGCAGTAAGGTTTCATACGTGGACTAAACAATACAGCTACACTATAGTATCTAAAACCTTACAGGAAAGTTATTTGTGTTCCTTTGCTGTTTTGACTTCGGATCAGTTAAACCTTACCTTAAGCATCAAACGAGTTCGTTTTTGTTTTCTTATAATACAAGTGGTTAGTTGATTTAATGTTCAAGAACCAAGGTTTTTCTTTCCCCGCGACAATAACGGACGTCTCTGGGAATACTAACAATGGTTAGAACAATATTAGTCACGCCATTACCGTGACAACCCCACGCAGCAAACCAGATAAGGTAAGGTGATCATGCTGTACTGCAGTCGTAAGGCCAATTTTGTATCTGAACTCTTTCCCAATGCTTCGTAACGCGAAAGCAATGGTCCTATAAAAATTGCTGTTAGAGTTAGTGTACCAGCCATTTACTTGCTAACTAGCCTGCCTTTAGTTAGTTATACATTTTCATTGTTACTGAGAATATAATCGTTTTCAGGTGGGCCGCATCTCTCGATTTCATCCAAATTCAAGTTTTTGTACCGTATGATTATTTTTAACCAGAGCCCTAAAACGTGCTCAACTTTTGTTCAAGATAAAAGTCACTAATGCTATCATGTATCGATGTACTGCTAGTGTCTTCTACAACTGAATGCTGGCGATTGTCGCTGAATGCTGATTGTTGCGGAATTACGATTGTTGCTGAATGCTGATAATTACAGCCGTACTTGGCGCACTATATACTAGCGTGTGTCTAGATACATTTGTTTTTGATACTTTAACCAAAAATAACAAATCTTCGTCACATAAAGAAAAAAAGTATAACATTTGAAAAATGTGAGTTATACCCGTCAACAGTCAACACAACGTATAAATATAGAAAAATACAATAAAAAATACGTTTTAGTCGATTTATGCACGGCTGATTATAGATTGAAAACGAAACACAACAGTATATGCTGTTATGACGGGAGAGACATAAAGCGTTTGAAATTAACACGGCCGAAAGAGTTCGTGTGGGGGGAGGGGGGTGACATCCCAACCATTAGTCCAAGTCGGAAATATACGAGCACCATTTTTTAACTTGGGAAGGAGCATTTCATATTGGAGGGGAGGGATGGTAACTTCGCACTGGGGCAGGGGGAATAGAGACCACTGGCTGTATGGATCAGACAGTTGCTTAACAACGGTACCGAGTGACAATAAAGGGTACCAAAAACAGAAATTTCAAAAAACCTTTCTCAAAGGGTCAAAGGGTTTTAGCGAGCGTTAGCCGCTTTCGGTCATCTCCACGACGAAGCCCTTATGTCTGCAGCACCCGGTTTCCCAAGTGATCACCCAAACCCTTTGATTTGATTTGATTTTCATTGAGCCTTCAAGCCATCCGCTCACTATACGATTTACTTCATGCGTTCACTGCTGTTGTTCTTGTTGATGTTTCATTATTGTTTCGCGTACACGAAGCGAAATAGCAACACCAAAGTTGAAACCATCAATCGGTCACTCCGACGATCAATCTGCTCTCGCTTAAGAAAAACTATTTACGAACTGCAAAACTCAGTAGCAAATCGCGGAGGTTCCGATTTTCGTAACGTCAGGAAGGGTTCACAAATAATACTCCGATATACACCACACTAAAAGCTATAGTTTACAGTACAGCACGCTAGTCTGCAGTAGTTCAACAAAACGCCATCATCTGAGTTGTAAAACGTTATTGTAAATTGATTCAAGCAAAAGATATTGTAACAAAAAATCTTTAACATTATTTCGATAAAATTTACTGTAGGCTATAATATTGTAGTATATTTATTCGAAAAAAATAAGATATAGCCGAACTATTCAAGTAAAAAAAAAGGCTTGCAATGCGCCAAGTTTTAAAGTTGCGTTGTATGTCTGATGAGTGGAAACTTGGCTCGTTTTTGGTATCACAGACATTCAATGGCTGAAAATTGGCGGTTTTTTTGCATACAGTTTATTGCTTTTGGTTTGGATACAAGTTACTTAATGCCTACTTACAAACTAATCCAGAGTTCTAACCATGACATTTCATCTCTGTGTGTGCATGTATTAACTTTCTAATAATTACCATGAGATCAAAAATCTAAAAGACTAATGCGATAAAAATTTTAATTAATTATTCCAATAGATCGCCGAAGCAAAATTAGAAGACACTAGCCTCAAAAATTATAAATTATGATGTTAAAATAAGAGAATCATTCCGGTTTGTGACGACACAGGCTTTAACTTGATGCTGTTTCGTGTACTATTCCCAAAGCCAACCGAGACAGCAGCTACGTCCCCAGGGGCATGGCTCTTTCAGCTTTACTTGTTCGCGTCGGATTTCCAAGATGGCGACCCCATTGAGAAAAAGGCGTGTATCGATTTCGTTGTATTGCGTGCGTTAGTTTCAATATAACGGATAAGCAAACCACGACTTGATTAAACTAAGTCGCGGTATTGCAACCTGACATTTTTAGCTTGGTAAAATGTGAAACGGCCGAAATATACTTCCTAATAATTCGTCGAAATACACTTCTTGAGCTGTTAGAAATATAAATAAAAGCCGACGATGCAACAAGCACAAAGACGGAAGCAGACGACACAGAACACGAATTTAATTGCTTGTTATAACCTAAAGCGAAGAATAACTTCACTATCAGTAACGTAAACAATTTTTTTTTATGGGGGGGGGCTCAAATTTTACGCCTCGCTTTGAATTTTCCTCCCCCCTTCTAGAAAAAGTGTGACCACCTTACTTGTAATGTATATTTATTCTCGCTTCAGGGACCGGTCATTATTTATGACGGGGGGAGGAAATGATAATGTGGCCACCAAATTTTTAATACCCCTCCTTTTCAAGACCCTAAAAAAAATTTCGGGGC
>JAHWFP010156935.1:275857-289969 GCA_023313725.1 Lithobius niger | reverse complement strand
CCCCCCCCCCCTAATCAAGGTCCAAAAATAATGTAAACCCCACCACCACTTTTCGTATACCGATTGCGACTGTCTGCAGATTAGTGCTGTATCCAAATAAGTAAATTGCTCTCCACTCCTCCAGTTATCGTTAGTTGTAAAGAAACGTGTCTCGTTTTTACGAAAAGACATGTTGGTCTGAAAGTCAGAAAAAGCTAGGTGTCAAGGCTTTTCTACGAAGTTCTTCGTAGAAACTATACTTGCAGTAATGGTAATAATAGCTTCAAAAGCTTGTAAACACTAACATGATGGTGGAGGTGAAGCGGTTTTACAAATTTTGTCTGCTGAAATTAAGTGCCATTTTTGAGGTCCAAAACTGACTTTTTCTTCTAGTTAGTCAGTGTGTTTTTGCCCCCCCCCCCCCCCCCGCGCCATGATGGGACCTGAAAAATGTATGACCCCCCCACCCCCACCCCCCGCCTCGAGAGGGTCCAAAACCTTAATGACCCCTACCGGCCATAAATAATGACCGGTCTCATATGTCATGTATGGCCTCATCAAAATTTTGAAGAAAATAGCAAATAACCATTCTCCGCGATGTTTATTCCCACTCGGCTCGTTTTATTTATTTTTTTTTTTTTGGCTTGTGGGGGAGGGGGCTGCCCCCTATCATCCCGCCCCCTCCCTTTGCTCTACTGTTCGACTTCGCATTTCGTATTTGCTGTTGCAAAATGAAATAATCCAACTTGATTTTATTTCATTTTTAGCATGTAGAGCAATAAAGCACACCACAATGAACCATAATGTTTCTAATTTGCCAAATTTTGTTTCAAGTTCCAAGTAGTTCAGTTATTTCGTAAGTACAAATAAATTTGTACTTTATCTTTTAGTAACTCAGCTTTGACACTAACACGTAAAAGCGACGACAGGGTCCCAATCTGCTGGTGGCGACGTAAGTTGCGTTTGATTTGATTTGATTGTTGGTGGCGCACACCTCTACTCCGAACGAAATCTTTCTCAAATCGACGGTGGCGCCAACCTGGCTCCTGGCGGCGGTGATTACGCACGGACAGGGTTTGAAGCGAATGTTCCCTCTCTGGTGTAACAATTTAATATATCTAACTCTATGTACGTCCCTAGCTCCGAGTAACGCGGCTACCACCCCAGCCGACCTTGGCGCTGGTAAGTGCGTGGATGATGATCTGCGCGTGGCGGTTGTAAGGCAAGCGGAATGTTATAAGGCAAGCCGGGTGTCCCTTTAAAGGCACATAATTCCTTCTGGTATGTCGTGCGACCCGTTGCGAATAGCGTTTGCAACATTTATACAGGTTAGAGTTAAAGTAGCAAAATCATCTCGCACGAAATAAAAAACAAGAAAATGACTGTGTTGGCAACATTTACGTACGTTTGAACTAATGTCGCAAATCTGAGTCACACAGGAAAGCCAACATGGATGCATGTACCTTTAAATGCACATAAATCCTTCTGGTATGTCGTACGACCCGTTGAGAATAGCGTTTCCGACATTTATACAAATTGGAGTTAAAGGCACATAACTCCCTCCTGTATATTTTAACAGTTTCACTCGATACATTATCGGAAATAGTTTTATATAAACTGATTTACCTTTCATTTGCTGGTCTAAGGGTACGATGCAGATGTCAGTAGTGGCGCGCGAATGTTATTAGGCTTGTTTTAAACGGCTCGGTCCGAGCGGTATATAACTCCCGCCACATCGCCGGCAAGCCGCGGCCCTGGAGGAAGGATAATTAATCCTTCGCTCAAGAGTGCGACTTGGTCGTACGATGTGTCACGTTGCAGCGGCCCCGAAATGAGTATGACTAGTGTCTAGAGCAATGCGCGCTGCGGTCGTTTGAACTATATTTTAACGTAGGTGACGCAGAGTAAAGCGGCCAGAACGGAGGGATTTATGTGCCTTTAATGTCGCAATATCATCTCGCAGGAAAGAAAAAAAACAAGAAAATGACTGTTTTGGCAACATTTGCATACGTTTGAACTAATGTCTCAAAACTGACTCATACAAGAAATACAATGGGGATGCATGCACCTTTAAAAAAAAGTCAGATGCTACTGCCGGTACAAAACATGCTGGTAGCAAGACACTTAAAGGGACACCCGGCCTGCCTTATAACCTTCCGCCTGCCTTAGGGCGAGTTTACGCAAGGACAATTTTCTCGCTTACTAGCTTTTACTTGTTCAATACTAAATCTGCTGGCTGTTTCTCGTCTTTACCAGAGAATGCAGCTTTCGAGTTGTCTGTACGTATAGTAACCATGGCAACAACGCGGACGCAAATTTCCTCCTCGTGCCTCCCGACACGACGTACGATGCGTGCAACACGACAGCGTCGATTTATGACAACTGGAATTTTTATTGCAGTACAAGACGATGGACAGATTTCTGAATTCCGGTATTTGATGCTTTGTCTTCGATTCGACAACCCCGAAATGGACGCCATGTTGGATTTTGAATTCTCGCTGCGAGTAGCAATTTATTCTACCGTCGATTGATCACTGCTAGAAGCTATTTTCAGCGAGAATAGCAAATTTTGGAAATAGCGTGAAATGGCAACAATGTTGTAGCAATGTTTAAAATGACTGTTGTACTGTGTTCTTTATCCGTGCTGTTATTTATAACACATTTAATGGTCTATAATACCGCATTCATTTAATAGAAAAGGGAAATTAATCGTAAATAAATAACGGTTGCCTAGCAAATAGCTTTCGGCGAGCGAGAAGGTCTCGTTGCATAAACGAGCCCTTAACAGCTCGCGCTGATCGCTTTCCGCTTATGTAGAACACCAAGGTCATCTGAGATAGTAGCTCCGTTCTTCGCAGCGAAAAACGAAGCTACTGTCTCATTTGGCATTGTACCTAACAGACGAACCAGCACGAACGCATTAATCGTGTCGTCACAAACCGGAATGATTCTCGTATTTTAACATCACAATTTATAATTTTCTACACTGCAAAAATGGCGTTGTGAGTTACAACACCTACATAATCCTAAAACTCGTTATAAGGACGCTTTGGGTCTTATAACGAAGTTTTATGTGTTGTAAAGCACAACGTCTACAAACGCAACGTCTAAAATCAGTCTTCCAAGGACTAATATTTGTAGATGTTGCGTGTTTAAATGTCTACAGAATAGGTGTTGTAAACCACAACGTCTATAAGTGTTGTAACCCACAACGTCTATACATGATATAAACCGCAGCATCTATAGATGTGTAAATCAAAATGTCTATAGGTGTTGTAAACTACAATGTCTATAGGTGTTGTAAACCACAGCAACTGTAGGTGTTGTAAACCAAAACGTCTATAGGTGTTGTAACCCACAACGTGTATAGGAGTTTAAACCACAACGCTTAAAACACCTAGCAAGGCACTGAATGACGTCACAAAAATAATTAAGAGCAAACGTTCTGCTTAACAAAATATGTTAAGGTTGACTTTTCAGGTTTTAGATATTTTGTTATAGTCCACCTTTGAAAAGATTTTTCAGTCTTTGGCTGAAAATACAGTCCTAAATACAGTACTAAATGGTGTTTTTTATACCAATTTGGTAAAGTACAATTGCGCCTGGATTTTTTTTTCAGTAAGTTTTTGCTAATAATTTAATTATGCCAAACAAAAATTGCTTTCCTTTAGTTTTACAGCCAAACTGCAGCCTTTAGGCTGTGACTGGATTTGCAAAATTCTTTTTTATTTTATTTTAAAAACTGTAGTTCAACCATTTCTGTAAAAACCAGAAATTCAAATGGTAAACGCGTGGGAAAGCTGAACCTCTAACAAAAGCCTCGAGTATACTGTATAGTTGTATGCGCAGTAACTCTTTGGTTACTGTAAGTTTGGTACCGATGTGTAGTTAAACCATCAATAGCAGTAAATGTTTGCCTTCCTCCTAATTCATTTAAAGCTGTTCTGACGTTAGAGACGAATTAATAAAAAGTACCCAAGCAATCCGAAAACCACAACAAATGTACAGTTGCGTCTGAAAGTGGTGGTTTAACAAGAGATTCGATGTATTGAAATCTCCGTTTATTCGGTGCGTTTGGACAATACAGTCAGTTTCTTGACTCATGACCCTCATTTGCCCTGTGGGCTTGTTGGTTGACCAATCGGCTACCCTTCCCACCAACTTTTCTAAATAACGAAACAAAGATAGATGGCTTACGGCGTAGGTGTTGTAAACCACAACCTCTACTGAAGGTGTTGTAAAGCACAACGTCTACTGTAGGTGTTGTAAATCATAACATGTTGTGACCACAACGTGTTGTAAAAAAGGAGATAAATAGGTGTTGTGATAGACGTTGTGATTCACAACGTCTATTTTTACAGTGTAGGCTAGTGTCTTATAATTTTGCTTCGGCGATCTATTGGAATAATTAATTTTAATGTTTAACGCATTACGCTTTTAGATTTTTGATCTCATGGTAATTATTAGCAAATTAGTACATACACACAGAGATGAAACGTCATGATTATTGTAAGCGCGCAATGCATGATATATACTGCGGGACGCAGTAAATAAAGTTAACATTTATTCAACAGAAAATTTCCTAGATGCCACTTTTTACAGCGATTCAAGGGATTGACTAACGGTAAGGAAATAGACCTTTGGGGCCATACTTGATGTGGAGGATCGAGAAAAATGGTGCTTGGAGGAATGTCCTTTTAAAAACACAGCCAACGCTCAAAACGCTACTGCCAGTAAGCCCTAATATATGAACTGTAAGAGTGGTTGGTGTACTGGCAGCAAGACATTAAAAAACCCCTGCTGTCAGTAAGCGCCATCATGTTACTATAAGAGTAGTATTCTCAAGAGTAGTATTCTCAAGATGCTTGCTGCGAGTACACCACTCTCACAGTACACCACTCTCATAGCGGGGCTTACTAACAGCAGCGTTTTCGGGGCGCCGGGATTGTATCGACACGGAGTTACGTTAAATCCGGATTTTTTAAAAATTCTGACCCCTGTGTTGGACCCGAAATTACAGTAACTCCGGATTTGTGACTTGCTTTAAAAGTGTCTGAAATAATCAGCGGCTATACATATAACATCAGAAACCGTGTTACTACAATTTCGGATTGTTTCAGGCACTTGTTAAAGCAAATTACGAATCCGGAGTTACTGTAATTCCGGGTCCAACACAGGGGTCAGTGTTTATGAAAATTCCGGAGTTAACGTAATTCCGTGTCGGTACAATTCCGCGCCCCCGCGTTTTCAAGTTTCTTGCTGCCAGTAGCCTACGCCACTCTTACAGTAACGTAAAACGGCTTACGCAGCAGCGTTTTGAAGTGTCTTGTTACCAGAATAGTTTGTACTGTTACTAGCCACTGCGTAAAAGAAAACATGCCTCGGCTCTTGAGTACATGTTTTTTTATAAATTAGAAAATCCCACTGCGTTCAATGACCACAGATACAGCAGTGTCCCTTTAAGGCGTTCCTACCTTAACGTGGTGGCTCTCATACAACGGACGATACATTGGATTTGAGATGAGACTACTAAGCGTTCCGTCTGGCTGGAAAGCACCAGCTTCCGATTTTGACGATATTTGGAATGAGCGAAGACGGCCTGACTAGAAGGAGCACCTCCTACCACATCCTTCACACAGCCAAACAGAAACACAACCAAGTACCACCATTTGTTCATGATTACTGACTAAATAGCGTTTGTTTTTTGTTTTATCATACTTTATGCAGTTTTGCAACGTTTCCCAGCCCTTTCAAAACACAAAAGGGGGTTATTGATTCTGCAACAAGTCACGCGATCACCGAATAAAAGGATGACTTGAACTCATTAAACACGTAACAGTTTGTCTGCGAGTGTTTCCATGGAGAAAAAAACCCAAATAAAAAAATTTGAAAAATGCCAACGTCGCCGCCGACAGAAACTCACAATTTGGAAAAAACTTCGTCACGTATGTGGGTCCATTGGCGTGCACAGGAAGAAGGGAGGGGGGGGGGGAGGACAAGGGGACTTTGGCCATTCCCTTTTCGCAATACGCCCTTTTTGTAAAATAAAATGGTTAAAAAAAGGCCTAAAAACTAAACAAAAATGGCTTTAAAAAAGGCCTGAAAAATAAAAAGAAGTAAAATTAAATGGCTTTAAAAAGGCCTAAAAAATAAAATGAAGTAAAATTAAATGGCTTTAAAGAAGGCCTAAAAAATAAAAAGAAGTAAAATAAAATGGCTTTAAAAAAGGCCTAAACAGGACAAAAAAAGGCCCGGAAAGGGAGAAAAAAAGGCTAAGAAAAGGGGAGAAAAGCGTAAAAAGAGAGGGAGAAAAAAGTCTCCTCCCCATTAAAACTGTCCACTAAAACTTGGTGTGACCTTTCCTAAAAGTTGCCCCTGTCCTCTCAGGGGTCTGTGCACGCTACTGTGTAGGTCGCTTATAAACGTAATGAGCGCGTGCGTGTGAGTTTGACATTATTGTCTGTCTGACAACGAGCACCATTGCTACCATCACTGTAAACAACAATGCAGATCTGTTCTAGGTGTTTTTCCTAATATCTATTTTTGTAAATAGCAATGCATGATAGCAATTTACTGATTAATTGTAAGAGCGACATGAAGTGTGCCCGAAGGGTTGGAGGGAGTGTCTACGATAATATTAGTATTAAAAAAAAAAAACAACCTGCTTAAACGTATTAAAAAAAAAAAGCTATAACTTCTCTTACACTATTTACACGTATTAGCGCGACGCTGATGGCTTACATGTCTTTTTCTTGTGTCTGTTCCTTAGAGCGCTAAGTTTTTTAAAGGCTTACAATCGCACTTTATACGTTTAAGCGGTTTTTTAATACTTAACTGTTATTTTTTTTCTTGGAAATATTTCAGGTAAATTAAATAAGTAGAATGTTAATGTTAATACCTGCATTTTATTGGTTCGATTTCTATAGAGCAGTGACATTTGCCGCCATATTGGCACCAGTATGGGTTTTGGAGGGCATAACTACAAGGTGCACTACATAAAAATGGAGGGAAAAACAACGGAAGATCGGATTTCTTAGGCTTAAAATAACGTCGTTTTCTCCAACAACAAAAATCACGCGTTTTAGGTCTAAGAAATCACTCTTCACAGCATCGGCTTCAGTATGACGCCCTTCTGTTTCTCTCTGCAGTGCCCCTTGCAGCTAACCCATTAAGGCTCCAGCATAGAGTTATATACAATAATACTACGTCGTGTTACAGCTCTGTAGGTGAGAGCAAAGTTACCCTAACAAGAATAACAACAAGAATATTGTAGTCACATTTGTAAAGGTAGCCTTTACTGTAAGGTTTGACCTTGGTCTACCATGTTAAAGCCAAAATTTCGATGCTTAATTTTTCCGCCGTAGACTTTCAACATTTCCCCACTGAAATTTGGTATATGATCTTTGTGGGACTTGCCCAAGACATGTACAAACTTTTATGAATTTCCGATTTGTCACATGGGAGATCTGGACTTCAGCTGGAATCGTGAGTTTCATTTTTGCTTTATATACAGTGGTGGTGATGGACTTTGGACAGGACACGTTTAAAAATGGTCTCTACAGACTAAACTATTTGATGCAGCAAGCCGGTTCTTAGCTCATTTGAAAGATCTACTTCCGGAGATGTGCCCTTTATAGAAATAGAAATTTCAATAGAGCAGTGACACGACGTAGGGTTATTGTATATAACTCTATGCTGGAGCCTTAATGAATGAAATCCGTTTTATTGTTGAAGCGAGGTCGAAGGCCGAGCGGCGCTCCGTGCATGAATACACTCAAACGCGACTTTTGTGACTGCATCATGAAATGAAATAACCACTTCAACAATTAAAACCAGATTTTGGACATTGATAGCTCTTCACCTTTACCTAGATATGGTTTGTAAAAAAAAAAAAATATCCCGAATCGAACATGTCGTTGAAGAATAATGAAGGTCATCGTTTGTTCATGACGTCATAGTTTTTTCATGCGACATTTATTTTGGCAGGTCAAAGTTTCTTTGTTTCTGATAAGTTATTCTGATCGATTATTGTACAGGGCTCTCGTATGCAAAGGTCTCGGGCTTCGCCCTCGACCTTTGCATACTCGAGCAGGGCCAATAATCGCAGGCGTGGGTTAAAAAATTGATAACCACTCGTTTATAACCAATTACTATTACTTATGTGTCTAGCTAAATAGCTAGCTAACTTAGCGGCCTTTCCCAGGTTGAATGATATTACTACTTTCAAAGACCGACCCTTTTTGGAAACCTGTCGGCTTCTTTATATCAGTTTTGGTTTTAGGTGAATTACAACTACGTCACATGCTCATTGCACGGAATGTTGAGCATTCTGAGTTTGAAAACAAATGTTTGGAAGAGGGAAGCGGGAAACCCAGCCAAACAGCGAAGAAAGCGGAGCCTTCTCCATTATGTCGACAGTAGAAGTGATTGATGGTTTCTTGATTTGTTGGTTTTAATTGATACATCACGCAATAACGACTCCATAAATTAAAACCTGATTAGCGGTACATCCAGAGGTGGTTTGTAAAAGAAAAAAAAAGAAAAAAATTGGACCTGTTGTTGAGAAACAACGGCATCCAGCGCTATGAAAGCAAATGGACAAAGAAATAAGATGCGAAGAGCAACTGAAAAGCTGAGCCACAACGCAATCTCCAATTGAATTGCACTCTCAAAACAACTGCCTGTGCCCTGTGGCCAGTGTCTCATTCGTTCATATCCGTTTGTTAGTTTGTTTGTTGATTTGGTTGTTGGTTTATTTGTTTGTTTGTTTGCTTGTTGGTTTGTTTGTTGATTGTTGGTTTCTTGGTATGTTCGTTTGTTTGTTGATTGTTTGTGTGTTGGTTTGTTGGTTTGTTGGTTGGTTGGTTTGTTTGGTTGGTGGTTTGTTTGTTTGGGTCTTTGGTTGGTTTCTTCGCTTCGCTCTATTTTGGACAAAGAAATAACATCGTTTTACATTGTTTGTATTACCCGGTTTTTGCCCCTCACTCCTCTTTTAACAATGTAACGATGCAGGAGTGGAACAATGAAACCTCCATTGCAGTGATCGCCGATCTCTTGCATCAAAATGGCGGTTGCTCTTGCATCAAAATGGCGGATACATTCATGATTATTATAGACCGGCAATACATACATTTTAAAAAAGTTACGAAAGAATTTTTTATTTAAGTGTCAGCAACCACAACAAATTAACGAATTCGTGAATTATAGACTGGCAATTGGAATGGTATTAATGGCACAAATAAAATAATAAAAAAAAAAATATTAAGCAAATATTTTTTATTTAAATGTCATGAACCACAGTAAATTAACGAGTGCATTATGCGTATTAAGACTTTCAATACGCTAGTTTGCTAATTAAATCATTGTATAGGCTACTTAAAACTGAAAATAACGTTGCGACCTTCATTAAAATTAATCGCACCACCAAAAAACATGTGTCGTAACTGTTCTTTATTATTTACTACCATCGTCTTTGTTAGAGCATCTTCTTCACCTGATAAGACAATCATATCAAAAACCAAAACTGGTAAAAGGGGTCGCCAAGTTTCGAATGGTTCGGCCCTTCAAAGGAGTGATATCAACACACCAAAACATTCGCAAAGTTAATCGCATCGCTTAATAATTCGAAAGTTAAATGAAAACTAGAAGATTGCTGCTTTCGGTAGCAATGTTCAAGTTTTCATTTAACGTCCAAAGTATTATTCGGTGCGATTAAGTTGGCGAATGTTTTGGTGTGTTGGTATCACTCCTTTGAAGGGCCGAACCATTCGGAACTTGGCGGCCCCTTTTACCAGTTTTGGTTTTTGATATGATATCACTCCTTTTATTTTAATTGTGTATTGACTTAACTTCACTACCGTGCAGATGA
Source organism: Lithobius niger (assembly GCA_023313725.1). Classification (NCBI taxonomy): domain Eukaryota; kingdom Metazoa; phylum Arthropoda; class Chilopoda; order Lithobiomorpha; family Lithobiidae; genus Lithobius; species Lithobius niger. The sequence continues at coordinate 280,122 of JAHWFP010156935.1, read as the reverse complement.
GTAATAAAGTGCCACGTCAACAAGAAATTGGTTTTCAACAATTTGCTACTACCTTTTGCCTATAGGCCGAACCATTCTCAACTTAGTCACCTCTTTATCGGCTTTAGGTTTGGTTTTAATTTTGTTGTAATTTGTTGTATGTAGTTAGTTTTGGTGTGTTGATATCACTCCTTTGTAGGGCCGAACCACTCTCAACTTGGTGGCCTCCTTACCAGTTTTTGGCTTTGTTTATTTTGCTTTGTTTTTACACTTGGTTTATTTTTCGTGAATTGGACGTAAATACAATTTCTTAGCAACGTTGTTTAGATTTATCGTGATACACTAGTGTGTGCCTAGGCGTGCACACGTCAGTATACACGTTCTCATTGTCGGAACTTTGGCCGTCCAATGAGAGACGATGCTGACAATACTAACAATGGTTACAACAATATTTTCGTACTTACGCGCCCTCCCACGCCATCCCTGTTACGACCCAAGGCTCCAAACCATAAAAGGTACGCAGTTCGTATTGTAGTGCACCCATTCGTCCAATTTCATAGCTGGAAGCCTTCCAGTTATCTCGGAATCGATGAATAATCACCCTATGGGATTTAACATGGGGATGAGCGGACTAGTTAGTAACACCTAAACTTTTGCTTTTATGGTTTGGAGCCTAGGGGTGTAATGGGGATGGCGTGGGATGGCACGTAAGTACGAAAATATTGTTATAACCATTGTTAGTATTGTCGGCATCGTCTCTCATTGGACAGCCAAAGTTCGAACAATGACAACGTGTATACTGACGTGCGTGTTAAGACACACGCTAAATCTAAAACAACGTTGCCAAAGAAATTGTATTCACATCTAATTCACAAAAAATAAACCAACTTTAAAAACAAAGCAAAATAAACAAATCCAAAAACTGGTGAAGAGACCACCAAGTTGAGAGTGGTTTGGCCCTTCAAAGGAGTGACATCAACACACCAAAACTAACGAAATAAAACAAATTACAACAAAATTGAAACCAAACCATAAACCTATAAAGAGGTGATCATGTTGAGAATGGTTCGGCCTATAGGCAAAAGGTAGTATCAAATTGTGGAAAACCAATTTCTTGTTGACGTGCCACTTTATTACACATCTGCACGGTAGTGGAGTTGAGTCAAATACACAATTAAAAAAAAAGGACTGATATCATATCAAAAACCAAAACTGTAAAAGGGGCTGCCACGTTCCGAATGGTTCGGCCCTTCAAAGGAGCGATATCAACACACCAAAACATTCGCCAACTTAATGGCACCGAATAATACTTTGGATGTTAAATGAAACCTTGAACATTGCTACCAAAAGTAACAATGTTCTCGTTTTCATTTAACCTTCGAACTATTAAGCGGTGCGATTAACTTGGCGAATGTTGTGTGTTGATACCACTCCTTTGAAGGGCCGAACCATTCGGAACTTGGCAGCCCCTTTTACCAGTTTTGGTTTTTGATACGATTAAATTAACGCTAGCTAACACAGAAAATTTAGGTTTGAAAAGTATTGTTGCTTACTTTTCGAATGGTGGAAGATTTAGCTGACGTCCCTGAATTAACTGAGAACTGAAAAAGAGGAAAAGAGCCACTAGCAAATCAAACCGGCAACTTAGTCTTCGATTTTGATTCTTTGCTCGGTTTTTATAGAGTTAATTGGTATAGACTTCAACTGACGAAAACTTGGAACTACATTTGATGACCTGATTCATGCAATTGGCGGAAAACGAAAAGTACATTTTCTTCTTTCAAACTCGACGTGGTAAGCGTGATAAATAGAGATTTGTGATCTCTAGGTCACCACTGAGAAACATTGAACAGCTACTTAGCTCGGCTGGAGCCTGCAGCCAGTACCCGCCCCGGTAGCGCAGTGGTTAGAGCGCCCGGCTAGTAAACGGGCAGTCCTGGGTTCGAGTCCCAGTCGGGGCAGTTGTCTTTTCTTTCTTTCTCAGACTAGTGTATTGTGTTTCCTCACAAGGCCAGTCCTTAATGCAGACTGCTTGCTTCGTTAAATAGAGACTCATTTACAGCTTTGCAGCCTATTTCGTGGGGGGGGGGGGGGGCCAACCCCCCCATTTTAAAAACGGGGGGGGGGGCTGGTCCCCCCCCCCCCCCCCCCTCCTCCCGCCCCTGGATCGACGCCTATGTGGCGGATGTATGAAATCCACAATTTGTGGTAGCACAAACCTCTTTTAATGTTTTAACATTTTTATTGTGAACAATTCCCAAATTCCGGGCCGAAAATTAGATATTTATTTGTTGCCAATTTTATGTTCATATTGCAATTTTCTTGCCAGTCAGAGGGTACCTCTATCATAAACTAAACACATTTGTAATCCTTCAAGACAAATGTTTTTGTCTCACGTCTACCTACCTCACCCCCTTTATTTCAGATTCGTGGGTTTCAGTGTGTTATTATCTCTGTGGCACTGAGATGGGTTCATTTTTGGGCTGATTTGAGAAGAGGCTTGTGGGAGGGGAAGGTTGCAATCTGCTGTGCAATAGTGATTGCTCCGGCTCTGCGTACTGTACATACATACATCCATCCCTTGTTTCGACATTTCTTGGGAAAATTTTACATACCACAGCCCGCTGGATTTTAAAAACGTGTGTGACATAACTCATTTTATGAAAGTTTTAATCTCCTGTATAGAGCAGCGTCATGTGACATCATTTTAGCTACGAGATACAATTTGGAGGGCATAGCTACAAGGTGCACTAGATTAAAATGTAAGGGAAAAAACGGCACTTCTAGTCAAGACAGTGCTTTGAGAGCGGATTTCTTAGGCTTAAAAGAACGTTGTTTTCTCCAACAACAAAAGTCAGCGCGTTATAGGCTTAAGAAATCCAGTCTAATAGCATTGGGTTCAGTAAGACGACCTTCTTTTCGCCCTCCAGTGCTCCTTGCAGCTAACCCAGTTACTGGCTCCACCATAGAGTTATACACAATAATACTACGTTGTATAACTCTATAAAGTAGTATTATTGTATATAATTCTATGGTGGAGCCAGTAACTGGGTCAGCTGCAAGGGGCACTGGAGGATGAAAAGAAGGTCGTATTACTGAAGCTAATGCTATTAGACTGAATTTCTTAAGCCTATAACGCATGATTTTTGTTGTTGGAGAAAACAATGTTCTTTTAAGCCTAAGAAATCCACTCTCAAAGCACTGTCTCGAATAGAAATGCCGTTGTTTTCCGTTACATTTTAATCTAGTGCACCTTGTAGCTATTACCTCCAAATTGTATCTCGTAGCCAATATGACGTCACTTGACGCTGCTCTATACTTTGAATAATGTAGCCAAAATATAAGGTACCGTTTTCATCCTTTTTTTATGCGTTGTTCTGTTTAAGTTTATTACGGAATGACGGTCGTCATTAAAGGGCTTGGTATAATGCACCCAACAAGTACTGAAACGGCACGCACACTCAAACACGGAACATTAAATTTCAGAAAATTCCCAACTACTAATTACTACCAAGTAAGCTTTTATGCAATTGAAGTTTATGACTGCTGTCGTGCACGACAGTAAATTAAAATACTCGCTATAACGTGAAGCCGTAAACATTAACCTTGACATTAACTCTATAAACAAGGCACTGGATTCTTTTGTTTGGCTTTATGCGGAGTTACATTTCCATGGCAAAGGCTCTTTAATCGAATTGTCTGTTTTGCGCTACATTTGAAGATACAAATCAGACAGACAGACATTCTCACACTCCCAACCGCGCACGCCCTTTTTGTTCCACTAATCACCGTAATAAGTGTTGTTTTTTTTTTCTCACTCTTCTTTCGTTTTATCACCATGGAAACTAACGCATCACCTGAAAACCTGGTTGTCGCCTTCAGCGAAAATTAACAAAAGGTGACCCGCACTTTTGAACAACCTGACTGCGGAGGTGGAAGAAATGACTTTGGGTGGATGGAGGCGAGGCATCGAAGATAGGAATGGAGCGAGACAAAAAGATGAATATAAATGATAATAATGATGTATGTGAATAATCTAACATCGTAATTAGCTAGGGGAGAAAAAAAAGCAACTACTGAAAAAGATAAGCAATAGCAAAAGGAGCATCACAATGACAATAACAATGATGTCACAACTGACTATAAAAAAAAAGGAGTGATATCATATCAAAAACCAAAACTGGTAAAAAGGGCCGCCAAGTTTCGAATGGTTCGGCCCTTCAAAGGAGTGATATCAACACACCAAAACATTCGCCAAGTTAATCGCACCACTTAATAATTCGAAG
>JAHWFP010156935.1:237823-275457 GCA_023313725.1 Lithobius niger | reverse complement strand
ATTATTCGGTGCGATTAAGTTGGCGAATGTTTTGGTGTGTTGATATCACTCCTTTGAAGGGCCGAACCATTCGGAACTTGGCGGCCCCTTTTACCAGTTTTGGTTTTTGATACGATATCACTCCTTTTTTTTTTTTATTGTGTATTAGACTCAACTCCACTACCGTGCAGATGTGTAATAAAGTGCCACGTCAACAAGAAATTGGTTTTCAACAATTTGCTACTACATTTTGCCTACAGGCCAAACCATTCTCAACTTAGTCACCTACCTCTTCATAGGTTTTTGGTTTGGTTTTAATTTAGTTGTAATTTGTTTTTAGTTAGTTAGTTTTGGTGTGTTGATATCACTCCTTTGAACGGCCGAACCGCTCTCAACTTGATGGTATCTTTAGGGGAAGCCGGGGCAAAGTGGATATGTATTGAAAACAGTGTTTATAACTCATCATAAGAATGAAAATCGTGCCACAAAAGTTTTTAACCTATTCAATAGCTACTTTCAGTCCATTATCCGTGAGCTTTCATTCCATAATTACGCACCACTCTAAAACATAAAAAAAACAAATTCCGCACGGGTAAAAAGACTTTTCTTGCATGACTCACGGGATGACCCTTACTGGAAGCACTAACAATATGTATCCACTCTGCCCCATGCACGTGGTATCCACTTTGTCCCACTGTGTACCTTCATCCTGTTTTACTTCGTCCCTAAACTATACTTACATTTTCAAACTAAACTACAGTACTGCGTTATTCAGAAAGAATTCCTCTTTAAAATAAGATCATAATTATCTTTCGATGACTCATAGTTTCGAAGATATCACAAGTTTCCCTCGCTGACGATTTTTTTTCAACCTGCATTGAAAGCTAAAAGGCGTGCTCACACTACACCCTCTAGTGTTAAAATACCAAACTAACGTGACGTCACTAATATAGTAGTGCTGCAGCTGGAAAAAAAAAACTCAACAGCGCTCTAGCAGTGGTAGTTTTTTTTTAATGCCCATTATCCACTTGCCCCGCATATCCACTTTGCCCTGGCTTCCCCTACCAGTTTTTAGCTTTGTTTCTACAGTTGGTTTATTTTTCGTGAATTGGACGTGAATAAAATTTTTTTGCAACGTTGTTTAGATTTATCGTGATACACTAGTGTGTGTCTAGACACGCACGTCAGTATACACGTTCTCATTGTCCGAACTTTGGCCGTCCAATGAGAGACGATGCCGACAATACTAACACAATGGCTATAACAATATTTGTGTACTTACGCGCCCTCCCACGCCATCCCCGTCACGCCTCTAGTCTTCAAACCATAAAAGGTACGCAGTTCGTATTGTACTGCACCCATTCATCCAATTCCATAGTTGGAAGCCTTCCCGTTATCTCGGTAGCGATGAATAATCACCCTATGGGATTTAACATGGGGATGAGCGGACTAGCTAGCTAGGTAGTAATACATTTTCAACGTTATTGAGGGTCAGATTTTGCATTGAAAGCAGCTTAGCTGGTATTCCTACAAGAGTTAATTTTTGTCAGTTGGGTCATTGCTCTCTATTTCGACACAATTTAAGCTTTTGTACCGCATTATTATTTTTCCCCAAGTATCTGAAATGTACCCAACTGTGCTTCACGATATAAGACACTGACGCTATGGCGTCGCGCTACAATGGTTTACACTCTCGACAATTGAACTGATGTGATGTTTGTCGCCTAACTTGGCGCGACACACTAGCGTGTGTCTAAATAACAGAAATTGAACAAAAGATCTCATCGTCGTTTAGAAAATAAAAAAAGCATTACAGCTCGTATCCCCATACTCACAGATGTGAATGTACAGTATTGGACAATGAAATTTAGACAGTTGAAAAGGGGCAACTACAAGTCTACATCGATTAATCATGCCTGGTTATGGGAATTTCTTAAATATTACGAAGTTGTTAAATTCAATAAACGAATATTAATAACCGCAAAATAAATACAATACTGTGTATGCTATTGCAACTGAAAAAAATTTAATTTGTTGAACACAGAAGTCAGTCAGTCAATCACACAAACTGCAAATATGTATTTATGGAATCTGGATAGGCCAAGCAAATGTGGTGGCTTGTTTACAGTCTCAGGAAAAAAGTAGCATTATGCGTGACAAAACCTATCTGTAAAGTATTCAATTGACTTTAAAAGTATTACTCCATTTAGTTAAAAATATAAACTGAGCTACAGTTTTAAAATTGATTCTATTTGAAAGTCGATTTGAAAGTCAATTTTGCGGTTTTATTTTAAAGAAATGCATTCAAGAAACGTTGAATTTAGGAATAAAAAAAAGCCGTGGAAAGCCTATAGGGAAAAGAAACCTGAAAAACAGCCAATGAAAGAAAAAAAAACAAAAGAGAAAGATTTCCGCAGAACGAAAGTCCAGGGGAAAAGGAATGGACAGTCGACAGCCAGTGGACAAAATGCTGCGAAATTTAAAAAAAAAAAAAAAATGTCAGAGATATCCGCAGGAAATAGCCGATAGAATACAATCTGAGGAAAATAACCGAAAGAAAACACCGTTTCCTAGTGAATTTTCTTACCTAACCTACGTTTGTTTAGTATCTCTAATGCGTGGTGCCGTAACAACCCGGACTACTGCACTGTGGCTGAGGTTGGCACTAATGACCTAGTTGGCGATGCGCCATTATGCCTAAATCCCGCCTCCCCCCCCCCCTCAACCCAACCTATTAAAAAATAAAAATAACAAAAACAACAGTAAACATTTTCAGTTATTTCCGTGACCTTTTTTTTCGCGGCTTCTTTTTTCCTTTGACTGTTTTTCAGTCTTTACTTTAGTCTAATCCATATCCGGAGTTTCATTTTCTGGCAGTGTGTTGCTGGCAGTTATGATTTGTAGAGGTTTTACAATGTTTAATCTCCCCGCGCGACCCCCCCCCCCTCCACTCAACCCCCTCCCTAACAGGACGCGCGGTGAAATGAAGCTCCTGAGTTGAATATTTTCATCAATCAAGAACGAAATTTAGAGGTTCGAAGCGATCAGATACCGCGCTAGTTCTAACTGTAAGTTGAATGAAGTTGAATTGAAGATTTACATTATTAAGAAACTGTAAGCTGATCTGGTTGAACAAATACCGACATTGCTGATGTTTTTGTGACCTTGTATTCCGTGCCCCCTCCCACTACGAGGTTGCCTCTGTATATAATCGTCGGCTTAGGAATCAAAGTTAAAGTTTCGAACTGAACGTTTCTCGCCAATCGGGTCACAAAACATGGGACAATTCAACATCGCACAAAAAGTTTCCAATATCTACTTGTGTGTTGTGAGTTTGACTTCAACGAATATGCAAGCCCCAATCCCTTTTTTTATTTTTATTTTTGGTTGGTTTGAGGCGGGGATTGTCCCCAGCCTCCTCCTATGGGATGCTGAAGGCATCGATTGGCTCTGCCTTATAGCTGGTTCACACCGCCACGACAAACGAACGACAGCGACCAACAGCACTAAAAACAACTCCCTATCACAGCAGCACGACCGACCAACGGACAACCAACAACGGACCAATCAACGCTGCAGAATGAGAAGAGCAGGCATGCTCACTTTTCAAAACTGGGCTACGTGGCGACGTTGGGCCTAAACGGCCCAGCATACTGTGCTTCTATATTTTATTTAACAAATTATACCACCATTCAATACAGCACTATTTTTTAGCTCTTCTCTACAATTATCTCGTTGCAGAGATGTTTATTACAGTAAAGAGTATTAATCGAAGCTTCGAAGTGTTCTCGGCCACCATCTTGCATTTTGCCGGTCGTCTCAGCAGCGGCTTGTCAGCCATTGGTCTCTCGGTAGGTGACGTCAGTCAGCGACAATAAAAATGAAATGTTGCGTTTGCTACGATCGACAAAGAAAGACTGAGAACGACTGCCTGAGGGGTTGGTTGTCATAGCGATGGTCGGTTGTAACTTAGCGGTCGTACATATCGCCGCGGTGTGAATGGGGTATTATGGTCTGGAAGCAGCGAAACATAACGGGGCGGCTGAGCTGATCATTGGCTTGCGAACAGGTCGACGGATGTCTGGAGCACAACTGGAGACAGGCGACTGAATACCGCCGTAGGTAAATGTCAGTCCAGTCCTTCCGGCAGGGGCCAAGAGATGCGTCTGCGGAAGCGTTCAGAACGCCTGGAATATGCCTGGCGTCAACTTGCGATGCATTGCGCAAGTTCCCATCTGTATCACAAGCTGGCAAAGCCTTTAAAAGAATGTGTGTCTCCCTGGCTATTTATATAACCTACCGCCATGGCACTGTCGAGGCATAAGAGAATTCCGTCCTACAGCCGGCTTGCAACGTGCCGCAGGCCGAGAAAAGCAGCCTTTAGTTAAAGAACAATGATGTGCTGCTTTTGTCCTTCTGTGAGGAAAACCATCAGATTTGGGCCTGCACACCGTGCCCCTTCCAGTGAGAGAGGGAGTTAGACGTGACCACGAGGCTTGGCTTTATGGGTTGTATAGGGGTTCCAATGTAACGGTGTGCGTCCTTTAACCATGAAATCAAGTCCGCTCAAGCTTGGCATTTTATTTTCCCCTGCCTATCCATTAACGATTGGCTACGTGCTTTTTCAATAGTGCTACATGCAGGGCACAATAATGCAGGGCATAAACTCTCCTTCAACCCTAGCATCTGTGCCAGTTAGCGGAAGGTTGGTCGTGGTGCTTCAAGCACTCTTGCAAAGGCCCCGAATCTGATGCACCATCCCTTCTGGTGCAAAACACTTCTAATGACCTTCAGGTATTGGATGCTCTGGCTGGGCACAAGCGACGACTTTTCCAGGTTTAGGGAGAACCCTAGCTCTTCCATCGTCCACTGGGTTGTCATAAGATCGCTGACAGTTTCATCAGAAACTAGCATCCAGATAAGCATTGGCTAAAATACCCTGGACCCTCTGGTGGGTATGGACTGGACGCAGAAGCTTTGTAAAAGTTCTTGGTGCACTGGAGAGGTCAAAGGGTAGACATTGAAATTCTTCCCCTGCCACCAAAATGCCAGCTAGACTCGGTGTTCTTGGAGAATTGTGATGGTGTCGTATGCGTCGGCTAGATCGATTGAAGTCATAAAGCATCTGGGACTCATGGCTCTGGCAGTAGGGGTGGCACGATAATCAATATCACAATAAAAATTTTCGTTGATTATCGTATCGTGCATTTTCTGATTTATCGAATTATCGTGCGAACCCCGAAGCTTAAATTGCCCTATCTTGGAAACTGTAATAGCTAGAAACAAGCGGTTTGCAGCGGTACATGTTAGGGGTCGGACAAATAGAGGAAAAACCTATTCGCTACGCATCTTTACAATAAGCAGACTTGCCTGAGTAAGGCATGTTTCATACCTTTGTAACACACTAGCAATCAGCTGTTGCTACATTCTAGCAAATTTCTGTTCATTAATCCCCCCCCCCAATAGCCATTAAAAGAAATTGGCAAGCCGCATATAGCGACTCGTACATGGAAAATTACGCCCTTAAACTCTTCCATTCCTCACAGTGTAGTCGATCGGCACTGTGCTTCAACCATCCTTCTGCAGTACATAACTTATGCCATTTTATAGAAACAACATTGTTCGCCACCAGAGCATCAGATAACAGAGGAGAATAAGTAAAATGAAGCTGGGCTTATCTTCTCAGTCGCAGTTTACTGATCAACCCAGCTAAAATTTACTTTATTCTCCTTTAGTTTTCTGCGCTCGGGCGGCAAATGACTTTGTTTCGGAGGTAGAGAAGAGTTGTTAAGAAGTGTTGAAGATCATGACTGCGATCGAGACCAAGGCAGACCGACAGTGGCAACACACGCGCTGTAACAAACCACTTTGAAAATCTTTCGCTGTTGGAAAAAAACGTCAAAATACCAGTGTTACCTGGTTAATTTTGGTTTCTATTGCCTATTGAAAAAATACATTACCTATTTTTTAGCATTCTCCTTCTCTAATGCTGTTTCAACTAGAGATTAAACAAAGTTGTTCCGGTTTGCTACTTACTGCGCAGCCTCCATCGTATATATAGTCGAAAAAGAGCGACAGAGCTCACCTTTTCGACACCTCTACCCTGCCCAAATGGCAATGAGAGGGGAGGAGGGCGGGAGCCAGGTAATGTATTTTTTCAATAGGCAATAGAAACCAAAATTAACCAGGTAACACTGGTATTTTGACGTTTCTAGTTGCCTTGAAAAAAATCCATTACTTATATTTTAGCATTCCCATTGACTTCGTCAAGGCGGAGTATGCCATTTGATCGGAGTCCCCTTAGGTAGCGACCGGCCCCTGGAACACAAAGTGAATTCCAGCGTGCACAGGGGTCAAAGTACACGGTGGGCTGCTATGAAAGGCCCTACGCGGTACAAGCCGTCGGCATATGTGAGACATGTCCCGGAGGTAATGGGATGAGAAGACGGTAGGATGGCACCAGGAAGCAGATTCCATGATGTCCGTGATGGAGATATTGCTGAAGTGAGTCCAGGAGGTAGAAATAGCACGAAGTTCATGTGCCGTGACTTTAATACCCTCCGTGACACAGTTGACATCAACAGCGTCGTAGGCCTGGAGGATCACGGTTTTGATCCAGGAGGCAATCATGCGAGCGGAGGTTTCCCCAGTCTTGCTGCTGAACGGAAGAAAAAGTTGAGTATGGTCCCTCCGTATAGGATGGGATGTTTTTAAGTAGAATCGGACGGCTCGTACAAGACAGCGAATTCTCTCTTGATCATCGCCCAAGATGCTGGAAAGAGACGGGATGATGAAGGCATACGTTCGGTTGATGGGTTTTGGGGATTTTTGCTCGAAAGGAGGAGCGAGGCGTAAGGGTAACGCCCTTGAAGTCCGGTAAGAAACAGCAGTCCCGTTCCCTGGCGGAAAGGACTTGTAGTTCGCTACAGCGGAGGCACGCGGCAAGGGCTACGAGAAACGCAGTCTTCCTGGTGAGATGGCTCAGCCGTGCGGAGGCTAAAGGTTCATAGGGTGCGGCCATCAAAGCCGTTGATACAATGGAAAGGTCCCAATCGGGGAACTTCTTGGGGACACGAGGACGATCAAGTTGGAAAGCGTGAATCAAAGATGAGAACTTATAATCCGTGAGGAGGTCGGTATTTCCGGCTGCTTTGAAGACGACGTTCAAGGCTGACTAATAAACCAAGATAGTAGATCCTTTCAATCCCTCCCGAAACAAAGAGGTAAGGAAGCGGAGGAGGAAGGCAGGAAGCAGCAAATGTTAAAGCGGAGGATGCCGACCAACCACCGGAAGCGTCGGGGATGGCAAAGGGTTGTCGTCTTAGAAGGATTCAAATCATCAGCGGACGTGCGAGTTGAGGTGGTCTGTCGTGATGAAGACATGGCGTTGACGGGGCATGGCGGATGACGGGTGGTTGTCGTTGTCGGCAGACTCAGGTTGACAGCTTAGGAATCACAGGACATGAGACGGTAGGTAACGAACAGAAGGTCGAGCGAAGATACGACAGGAGGATTGGACAGAAAAAGTGTCGTCAGGACCGTCGTGCCATGAAGAGGACCGCAAGAGTGCGGGAAAAAGAATGTCGGTTTGGGTGTGGAATGATCCCTGGAAACAACGGGAGGGAGCAACGGCGACTTCATTTCCCTTGGTGAGATTTTTTTTTAGGCCAGGGGGGGGCTTTAGGGTGACGAAGCAGCCGTCATCGATGGTGGCTGAGGCAAGGAGACGACAAGCTCAGGCAGCTTCCACTCGTAAGGTAGTATCGATGGGACAATAATGCAAAAAATTGACAGGTATTGTATTTATGCAGCATAAAGAAAGCAGTCCAGTACGGTTTCTTCGGCGGTTTTGAGAGGTGGTCCGAGCGGCAGAGACGAGTCGTCGGTCGTGTCGTCCGGAAATGAATTTTCCTTCCCTACGTTGGAGGGTGGTGGGGGGGGGGGGGGCAAGTGTCGTCGTAAATGATGTCTTGATTACTGCTTGAGACGTGGGGTGGTCATGGGCGAGACAAGCAGCAAGCGATGGCTAGACACTCACCTCAAAACGTGAGTTTTAGTCCTGAATGAGGCGGTCAGCAGTGTGGACAGCAACTGTAAACTTGTCTTACGTTCGAAGCGTGAGGTGAGTCACGGTCGAACTAGCAGAAAGAGATGGAGACGTCTTTCGACTTGACTCTTCACTCAGGACGTGGGTTTTTTTTTTTTTTTGGCCACGTTGGGACGAGCAGCAGTACGGAGAGTAACGGATGACTTGAGTTACACTGGAGACACCGGATCAGCTATGGACGAGACAAGTAGAAGGAGAGCAGATGGCGTCCAACTTGATTCTTCACTCAAAGCGCGAGTTTTGGTCACGAATGAGGCGTGCAGCAGTGTGGGAAGCAACTGAAGCCTTGAATGCCGCACGAGACGTGGGTGGTCATGACAAGCGCAACAGCTACCGTCTTGGTTGCATACTCAAACGTGGGTCTTAGCCACAAGTGAGACGAGCAGCAGGGTAGTTGACAGCGACGGGTGATTTGATTTTGCTCGCGACGTGGGTGAATCCCGGTCGTGACAGGCAGAAAAAGTGTAGACGGCATCCGTCTTTATTCTTTACTCAACCGTGGGATTTAGCCACGAGCGAGACATGCAGCAGTGGACAGCAAGAAGTGTTGACTTGATTTTCACTCGAGACGTGGGGCCAGCCACGAACGAGAGGAGCGGCAGGGGGTGTAGACGGCTCCCGTCTTGGTTCTCCACTCAAAACGAGCAGCAGTGGACAGCAAGTGTTGACTTGATTTTCATTCGGGACGTGGGGAGCCACGGTCGAGACAAGCTGCAGGAAGTGTGGATGGCTTCCGTCTTGGTTCTCCACGCAAAACGTGGGATTAGCCACATGTGAGACGAGCAGCAGTGAACAGCAACAGGTGACTTGATTTTCACTCGAGACATGGGGTTGGCCACGGTCGAGACAAACAGCAAGAGGTGCAAACGGCTTCCGTCTTGGTTCAGTCAAAACGTGGGTTCTAGCCACGAGCGAGACGAACAGCAGCAGACAGCAACAGGTGACTTGATTTTCACTCGAGACGTGGGGTTAGCCACGGTCGAGGCAAGTCGCAAGAGGTGCAAACACATTCCGTCTTGGTTCACTCAAAACGTGGGTTCTAGCCACGAGTGAGAGGAGCAGCAGTCGGCAGCAACACGTGACTTGATCTTCACTCGAGACGTGGGGTTAGCCACGGTCGAGACAAGCAGGAAGAGGTGCAAATGGTTTCCGTCTTGGTTCACTCAAAAGGTGGGTTCTAGCCACAATTGAGACGAGCAGCAGTGGACAGCAACAGTCGACTAATTTTTGCATGATATGTGGGGTCAGCCACGGTCGAGACAAACGGCAGGAGGTGTAGACGGCTTCCGTCTTGGTCCTTCACTCAAAACGTGGGTTAGCCACGAGTGAGACAAGCCGCAGTGGGAGACAAGTTGCAGTATGTATTGAAAACTGTTGTCTGATAGGCTGTGGAAAACAGGACCAGTGTTGCAAACTCAGTAGCAAATCCAACCGTTTTCGGAAAACATCGTAATTGAAAACGGGAGTAAGACGGGTTGCCTGCAACACGTCACATCCGGGAATCTGGTGCGGGAACCGGCCGGGAGGGCTAGCGCTCCGGCGAGGAGTGTGGCGGGCGGTGATGAGAGACGTCTCGTCGGTTGTGTCGTCCGAGAAAAGAATTCTCTTCACGGCTGGTGGATGCTGTGCGGCAAGTGTCGCTGGCTGGGCCGACAGAGGGGTGTCGTGCGGTCTTCGCTTGATGGCGGTAGTCGAAGGGGAAGACGCGACACGTATGTGTCCATCGTGACTGGAAGTGGACGCGACCCAGTCTTGAGTACGGGCCGTCCGGATCGATGATGAACACGACGTCGGTGGTATCGGGTTGTCTTGTACGAGTCGTACTGAGTCGTGGACGATGTCTTGGACTACACTGCGTGCGACACTGAAGCCTATGCGGGAAGAATTGGACGACAGAGCTAATGGAGAATTACGGTCCGGAGAGCGAGTAGCAAGTGTCGCTCGGCGAAGATTTATTTTAGCTTCTCGATAGTTGTCCTTGACGGCTTGTGGATCGTTCCGTATGGCCGACAGGTCCAGAGGGGCCGTAGGCGGTGTCCGCTGTCCGGAAGAAGAGGCGAGTCAGAATAGGCGACACGCCGTTGAAGGGTGACATCCGGTGGTGTCGTACTGGGTGGGCCGACAGCGGCGAGGTCGAGGGCGGAGGCCCAGCAGTTGCCAAGGGAGAAGTGAGTAAGAGCACAAAGGAGAATGGCAGACGAAGCGGTAGCCGGACCATCTTCGGCGTTGAATCCAAATTTCGTACGACAGACGGGGGAACCACGGAGCGAGGTGGCGTGTAGACACCTTTGGAGGAAAATGAATGCCGAAAGCGTCCACGCTCTCGCTTTTATGAGGGAGGACCGCACCGCGCATGCGTGGTGGGATATGCAAGCAGGCGTCTACGCACCGGAAGAAACCTCCAGGGGAACATCACATTCGAGGAATGTAATGCAAAATTATCAGGTTAATATGTTTTGGCAATAAAGAAACGGCCTATTGGGCGATCTGTTTTTGTGACAGCACATTCTCGGAAGCTACCTCCTCACTGGTGCAAGCATCACTGATGACGAAGACAAAGTGGCGGGCAGTTTTATTGTTGTTTTAATGGACGACGGCATTCCAGGATTACTAAACGCAGGGCGAACGTTGGATGTTACACCAGTGCCGCGCCCTCCATCAGGAATCACAGAAAGTGAATCTGCATCACCTTGTGTGCTGACGAGGACGATGACGACGTGTGGTTGGTATCTTGGGTCTTACCCTGACTGCTGCTATTGCTGGATGGAGTAGATCAGCTGGCCGAATCCCGTCCATGGTATGACGATTTTTCACTGCTAGTTGACCACTTTTCTTTCTTACCTTTAGATGAATCTAAAATTACTGTAGGAACCCATCATCAGTCGTATAAAATTATTAGAATAAAGAAATGGTAGAGAAAATACATGGTGCGAGTGACTCGTAAGGCTCACCAAAGAATGGCAACGCGATGGTGTACCACACCCTCATGGACCTGTACATTCGCATTCCAAGCTTGTTACACCTTGGAAATCCACGAGTGACTTGTACCGCAACTGAACCAAAGCAGAAATTAATTCAAGTGTCAAAAAAAAAAAAAAAATTAGTGAATACATTGCATTTGTGGAAACGTGTCAATTCATTTTCAAACTTAACTAGGATATTCAGGAGAAATCTTCGCACTACTTTTTACAGTAAGTAATTGCAGTTTAGGTCAGCTATGCTACAATATTTTACTTACACCAAATTGATTCACCCTTTCATACTAGTTGCTTTGTGCAGGCACTAAAAAAATGTAGACCAAAAACTACCAATTACAAACATAAGTACAAAAGGTGGGACCAATTTTAAGAGTTTGAGAAATTCTTTATTCGAGAACATTACTAATGAGTTTTGCATTTGAATATTTCCTACCATAATTGAGTGACAAAAAAAAACGAGTTATGTACACCTACGAAAACTAAAATTCCAATTAATCTAGACAAGTTATCGCTGGCAAATGGTGTTAATTATAAATCCTACTTGTAACAAATTAAAAATAATAAATTAAAACATCCAAACCATGATGCCAATACTTAAACCAGGAAAAGCAAATTCGTAGAAGTTCAATGCAAGCCATTCTGAAAACCTCACCAACGATAAATCCTTGCGGAATACTGAGGGGGCCAGACACATCATACCTCAAATGTTTTACTTGGGATTTTTAATTTCTTTTTTGACGTATTTTTTAACAAGTATATATTGTAGGAAATGAGTAGAATACACCTAGTCAACACTACCGAGTCCGCTTGGGGATCTATATGTACAGCCATCATGTTATCGGAAAGAAGCAAAAAATACTTGTTTAAGTAACTTGACATTTACACAGCACCAAGAAAACATCAATTTTTACAAAACCTACAATGAGGTCAATACTTGATTAACTTGGCGAGTAATTATTTAAAGTAATCAATATACAATATAATGGTACTTTGGAATACCTTTTGCTGTGTGAAAAATTAATTTACAAAAGGGCAAAAACATATGAACCACTAATTTTTTTTCTCTCTAAAAATCTGCAGCTAGGCACAAGTTTCTGAAAAGTTAACTACGAAATGATTTTCATAGACGGAGGTCCCATGTAACTCATTTCCATTAAGTCTTTTTGGGTTATTCAGTGGCATAGAGTGGACCGAAAAATATCGCCAATCATAAGTTTGCCCTTTGCTCAAGAGTGCAGCGACCCTATACAGGCGACAACGTTAATGTCCGGCAGTAACAGTGACGACACAGGGTGAATGCGTGCACCAAGGGAGCTGACACTAACAATGTCAGAAAGCGTGTCGTAATTTCAGTTTTTTTAATACTTGAGGTTTTCTTTAGGATATCAGATTTAAAACAAGAAAAGGATGCACTTATTATATCTTGACACAACAAGCACGTACATAATTATTAACGAATAAAGATGGTATTTGTCGGGCAGTAGTTTTAGTTTACTTATCAAAGTGACTGAGACAATGTAACTGTTAATGGAAACAGCTTGGAAATAAGCTGTGCAGTATGAAGGAGGGAACACAATGAAAACTTACAGGGCTTTGTACAAGAAATTATCACATCAATGGCGCAGATTTTCCCTTTTTAGACCTAAGCAACAGCAAACCTGATTTCCTTCTGACAGACAAAATAATTTATGATAAGCAAATTTTGAATATCCCGCTAATTCGTCTTTTCATTCCCAAAAATTGTCCACATTCTTTTCTTAACGCTCACAAACTTCCTTCAGCAGCACGAACATCGCCAACTTTGTCTTCCAGTTCATCACGCAACTTTTGCAGAATCATATACCCATCATGCCGCAAAAAAAACTGCAACTGAACTTAGGACACAAATACTGTAAAACTTATCTTCTAGTTTAAGACGATGACAACACACAACGCAACACAGGCTGCACTTCTGATTCTACAGGCCTTGACGCAAAAATCAACGACTATATGGCACGGAGAGAGCACGCACGTCCTGCATGTCTCGGACGAACGTCTGCGAGTCTGCATCCTTTGATCGGCCTAACACTGCACAGGCAACGGTACTTCTATACAACAAATGCAAACCACTACCACATGTGAGTTTCTCTTATCTCGCCAATGATCTGGCTGGCCCGCTGTAAAGCCTAGAATGATACAAAACATACAGAACTAAGATTCGAGTAAGAAAAATGGCAAGGCCTAACATCAGCAGTTATGTAACACACATGCACACCTACACAAAGTTTTGAGTTTACAGACCATTAGTCCATCACTAAGCTTTTACAGACTAGATTTACAACAGTTTACCAACGCTTGGTATCTGGTTTCAAGTTTTAATCATTTGTTTGCTATATTTCAAACAGTCAAACAAAAGTCATTTACACGTCCCAAGAAAACAAAATTTTTGACGTGAAATTAGTTTTTACTTATTTTAAAACACAGTTTGGCCAACAGTAGGGCCAATACTGATATCTTTGGCAAAGTGTTGGGCCAACACACACAGCTAATTTTTCACGTGGTGGCCCAACATGTGGGGAAGACAAAGTAACCAAAGCCACATCTAATAAACTGCCCTGTGGGAGGCAAACTTGGCCGGGCCAACAGTTGGAGAAAGTGGGTGGCCAAATTCGTTGTACTTCGGCTTTTGCCCAGTTATTGTTGAGAATGTGCTTACTTTTGGTGTTTTGAGCATTGCTCAACGAATTGGCTAAAAAATCGAGTTGTAAATTGAATATTTTGTGCAGGTTACATTCGGATAATTTTGTTGTTACTGTATTATAGAGGGCGTGTCCATTTGTCAATTTCCTTTCAAGGCTATGTTTTGTGCTTGGATATAGTTGTAAGCTCACTGAAGAGCCATGAGACTTTTTGTAATAATGTGCTTTGCTAAAATAAAGCATCTTTTTTGATTGTTTGATCTAACTACATCTGCCTTTTCCCTCTTGGTAACTTATAATTTTAGGACCATGCTGATTTTTTGGAAATGCGGTTTATTATTACGATTGATTTGGTGGTAAGCTATTATCACAAAATGAAACAAACCGTAAACGGGCAATACCAATTTGAAACTCACTAGAATCACTTGGAACTTGGAAAATACTCATCTCGCTCATTTCAAAATAAGGATACAGTCTGTATCTTGCAAATTTTCGACAGGCTCTTATCAGGCACTAATCATTAGGCACTATCAATCGGGCACAATAAAAAAAAAAGTAAGTCTTCTGGTTACATCTTTTTCGTCTGCTATTTTTTCTTGAAAAGAATGTACACGACCTCCGATATTTCAATCCAAGGGCAATGCTCACGCAAATTTCCTGGCCTCCGATATAATTTATAAGGCAAAAGCTTTACTCACGCAAATGGCATGGCCTCCTATTTACAAGGTTTAGCCTCTTCCTACTTCAACTACTGCTTCCATCGCTCCACTCTTGTGGCAGTAGGCTATCAAAGTCTTGTCCCACCAGATGCATAACGCCCGGGTTGGAAGGATGCTCATGAGGGGGAAGTTATTATGCAAGTGTTGCTGGATCGCAATACATTCCAAGCAATGGAGGAGTAGGCCTCTTTACGAGTTTGCTCTCACCAGCGTCTTCGTCTTGTCCAAGCCGATCTTGTGTTCAGTTTCCATGCGATGGACTGCAATTCCGTGATCTTCTACTTCGTTCCAGGTGTTGTGCTAACCCAGCCTCGTCCTCACTCCCTTCCTTGACTCACCTACATAAACGGAACTGCATCCATTGCATAGCACGAAATACACGCCTTCATTCGTATTTCACACCTCCCCTAAGGCCACCTCGGCCATATTTTTTTGCCTCCATCAGCTCCTCCCCACTCCGCTTTCCATGCCTCTTCTTGATAATACTCGATATTAGACCTAGCATATTCCTCAAATACGTTGTGAAGCCTGTTTCCTTAGAACCTCGCTACTCCTTTGAGAAACGTTAGGCTCACCCTGGGAGATAGCTTGCATCGATGAACCTCGCTGCCGTCTTGCTGGACCTTGCTCCTGTCGGGTGTCTTTGTTTTTGGCACAGCCAATCACATCTTTCAAAATTCTGTAGGCCTTCTTCATTTGGGATGCTAGGAGACCCGCAGGATTATCTCAACGTCAGGAACCTGCCTTTCGCCTCAAAGGACTGTTGTGGCCAAGTCAGTTTAGGTCTGCTTGAGTTTCTCACAACCCTAGTGAATTCATTCTGGGAGATGTACTTCAGTTGCTGCTTAGGGAGGACCGAGGAGTACGGAATACCCCTATGTGTTGCTGTTGGCTTTTTAAATGGCTGGAAATCTCCATACGCAACAACTGAAGCACATTTCTCAGAATAAATTCGTGAGACTGGAGGTGGGTCGAGTCGAACCTCTGCTGAGATGGGTTTGGAAACTGATCGTACCACACCACGTCTAGCAACCACCATGGGGCCTTGGGACGTAAGGCTGGAGATGATCCTGTCAGTGTCCCAAGCTCCCTGTAATAGTGTCCTATAAGCGTGGTTCGCTGTGTTTAGTTGCAAGCTGCTGTGGTCTCGCCGATTGGGATGCCAGTGGCAAATGACCAGGAGGCGGAGAGGGCATGAAGCTAGTGGATTCACAGATCCTAGGCGATGTCAGGGCAATTCACTGAAGATGTATAGCATAGGCGCACCTAAACACTGATGATCCATTGTGCAATCTTAGAGGGAAGAAGCTTGGTCCTTAAGGTTGCCTTTTGTGAGTTGGAGTCGATTGAAAGGAACATAGGGATAAAAGTTGACTCGCTCACACCTTCTATCAGTCTTGTTGCTTTGAAGTGATGCCATAGGGGTCTGATAAGACACTGGAATCTTTGGTACCCAGACCCCACCAGGGGTGAGAGTACTTGCACTAAGGCAGACTTGGAAAGTGGCTGGGGGGAAGGGAGGGGGGGGGCCCTGATTTCTGCGTCTTGGTAAGGAACGATGGGTTATGAATGCCGCCACATTTCTCCAGCCCTTCTCAAACATGTGGCATCTCTTGTGCCTGGAGAAGGCAATGATCTCACTTTGTTGACATGGCTAGGATAAAATGCGTCATCTGTGAAAGGTTGAGCAATAACGCTTTCCTTAGTGGCTCGTAGGGTGGAGCCAATAGACTTGCCAGTACAAGTGGAAGGTTCGATGCTGGAATTAAGAGTCTCATCCTAGGTCTGATTTCCAAATACTTGAATGAGGTGGGAAATCACGAGGCTGTCACTGCCGTAGGAGCCAAATTAATGGTGGATCGGTTCCCTTTATTGCCATTAGGGGGATCGCATGGGATGATCCTCTCTGTGCACCAAGAGACCCAGTGTTTTCATTTGGCCTCATAAATTTTCACAGCGGAGGAATGGTGGCAAAGAATCAGGGTCTGAACCACTTCAGTGGAGAAGCCAGAGTTTCCGAGTTTTCCCATTATTGTTTCCATGCATGAAGATGAAACGTACTGAGGTTGTGGTGCTTCGTCTTTCCCTGGTGCTGGGTCACCAGGTCCTTATGGAGTGGGAGCTTGATTGGACTTCCTTGAGCTCGAGGAGGCCATGAGGCTGCCGCTGCAGGCCATCAAGGAGCTTTGACAGCATAGTAGCTTGGTGACCTGCGGATCTTGTTTAGAACCTGTTGCAGCATGCCAAAGGGTGAGAAGAGGTATGTGGAGATGCCTGTCCACTCGATGCTTAGTATGTCGGTAGCCCATGCGTGGGGATCCGGGAAAGGGGACACGTAATTCGACAGCTACATCTTTAGGCGAGTGGCGAATAGGTCCACGAGTGGTCGTTCCCAGTGCTGGCGGATAGCTTCGCAGGTCGGTAGGTGAAGACTGTATTTGCAGGAGCGATCGAGTTCTAACTGGACAGCAGGTCTACCCAAACATTCAGGTTGCCCAGGATGTGCTTCGGAATCGGACGAGTGTTGTGCTCATAGCAAATTGCCAACATGTCAGCCATTGCCTACATGAAAAAGGAAGGGGGGGGAGTACCCCCCCCCCCCCTTTTTTCATGTAGGCAATGGCTGACATGTTGTATCAACATGATACCGACCGTCTTGCCCACGAGTGAGTATCTCCAGTGAAGTACTACCAGTCAAATCGCCCGTAGCTCTAAGTTGTTGATGTGGAGCCGGGCTTGTGAAGAGGAGTTGACACAGGGTAGAGTCATGAACAATCACGCTTATGGTGAGGTTGGTCTCTTCCGTCCACCACTGCCGTTCCAGAGTTGGGAGATTCGTCAGCGTGATCTTATCTTCCCGGTAAGTACTGTTCGTTCATGTGGTCTTCCGGAATAAGTGCAAATTCAGTACTCGCCACATTCCCAGGGGTACAAGCCTCGTCATCAAATCCAATTTTCCCCAATTACAAAGTTTGCAATTAAACTGCAAAATTCTCTTGCGGAAACTGAATGCTGAAAGCTATGGACGCTGAGTAGACGAGGTCAAGAGTGCGAAAAGGTTCGAAGGCTGAATCTCTGAAGCCTCTCGTGATTTCGAACTGCCGCACGGCCACACTGATAACGCTGGGTAGGGTTAGGCAGGCATACTCCATTGTGACCTGTATGAACATAATGTCTGCTTCCTTTTAGGTGGTGTAAAGTTGAACTTTTGGAGCTATGAAGCTCCAGCTTAAGAGTCTTACCCTATTCTCTTACGGTTCCACCTCTCTTGAGCTCTGAATAACACTGCCAACTGTGGGAGCGAGCGTGATGCTTGTCTCTCGTCCTCTTAATTGGCAGAGTGGTCCTTGTGGGGACCTCGTCGTTGTCGGAGTTAGATGATGGTCGTTCCCTACATAATTTCCCTGGCAAGTAGAAAAAGTCAGTTGCACCACCTTTTTGAGGCATTGCTTTTTGGTTAGTCTGGTGATCTGGTTAGTCTGGCAGTAGTCTTACCCTCTTCTCTTACGGTTCCACCTCTCTTGACTCTGAATAACACTGCCACTGTGGGAGCGAGCGAGGTGCTTGTCTCTCGCCCTCTTGGTTGGCAAAGTGGTCCTTGCGGGGTCCTCGTCGTTATCGGAGTTAGATGATGGTCGTTCCCTACATAATTTCCCTGGCAAGTAGAAGAAAGTCAGTTGCACCACGTTTTTGAAGCATTGCTTTTTGGTTAGTCTGGTGATCCCATCCTCCCTGTCGGAAGAATGGTCCCTCATGGACCCCGGAGCCCTCATCGGAATCTTGGGAAGACGAGTCAGAGCCGTAGTGCTTTGGGCTTCACCATCTGTTGCGAATCATATCTTCAAAGGCATCCGTTTGTGATTTCCTGTCTACACGTGATCTAGTCAGAGATCGAGATGTGCGCTGCGACTTCTCCCGCCTATCCCCATGGATGGGAGAGCGGCTCCTTAAATTCCTCTGCTTGTTCAGTGAACTGCTACAGGAGCGAGAAAGATGGCTCTGCACCGTTGGAGATCTGTTTCAATGCTAAGGCCGACGATCCCTTTGTGTCATTGCAATTCAAAGTTCACACTTCACCACTAATAAATGCACAATTATAAATTCTGTCCACTTGAATTTTCGGTGGAATAATGCAGTGTCCACCTTCTTCAGAAGTCCAGGCAAAAAACGAAGTACTAAACGAGGTTCACAGTGCTTCAGGCTGTGTCAGAATCAGAATTAGAATTTGTACTTGCCGCATTTTCCGTTGGACCATTTATCTTTATCGCGCGCTCAAACTCCGATTTCCATTGCCTGCCGAGATTTTTGACGAGCTCTGGTCTCACTAGTCGGTCGATGTTGGGATAGGATGGATGGGTAATGTTCACGAGTGCTGCACCATGCCCATGCCCATGCCCATGCATCCTATTCCAACATCGACCGACTAGTGAGACCAGAACTCGTCAAAAATCTCAGCAGGCAATGGAAATCAGAGTTTGAGCGAGCGATAAAGATCAGTGGTCCAACGGAAAATGCGGCAAGTTTAAATTCTAATTCTGATACAGCCTGAAGCAATGCGAACCTCGTTTAGTACTTCGTTTTTTGCCTGGACTACTGAAGAAGGTGGACGCTACATTATTCCACCGAAAATTCAAGTGGACAGAGTTTATAGTTGTTCATTTATTAGTGGTGAAGTGTGAACTTTGAATTGCAATGTCTTACTCATGCCACGGTAAACACCGCTTGCCGGTACAATCCCAGTGTGGTGACTTGCGCACTAACGCTCCCTTGAATGTTCCGGCGGCCGACGACTTGCGGGTGAGGAACGTTGTTCGTTGAGTGGAGAGCATGTGTGAAAGTGATCCTCAGTTCCCGAATCCGGCCTCGGAGTTGTTGAGACTTTTAAGCTGCTCCTGTATTCCTAGGCTATAAGACTTTGGACCGACGACCACCCGAGAGGTCCCAGTTGGTTGTCCCGTCCAACCGACCAACAATTGCTCCCACCTGGCAACTCTCCTGAAGAACTAGGGGTGACACGAAAAAACATTCCGGCATCCTTATGCTAGCAACCGAAAACGGAATTCCTTGAGACGGTGGGATGGCGGGGGCAAAACAGTGTGTGTCCAAGGGACCACCGACCTCCGACACCACGATGCTGTCGAGTTGGTGAGACATTGGAGGTCCCTGCCGACCACCATTTTCTTTAGTGAGCGCAAGCGGAACATCTATTTCCAGAAATGGGATGGTATTAATGAAATCTCCCAGAGAAAAAATTGAGAATGGTGACGGGCTGCCGGCAGGCTGTTGCAAAATCATGCTGAAAGTGTTAGGTCCAGATGCAACGAAGCAGTCACTGGGCCGCTGGACAAGATGTGGCCAACTCCAGATTAAGGAGTAGCCTGAAAAGCATGAAGCAAGCAGCAACTTGGCATTGAAGACTACTCTCAATATTGCTAGGAACGGACGAAAGTTTTGCTTCGCCACCGCAAAAAAAAAGAGATTCCAGTTGCTCTGGAGTACTGTACTCGAGACATTCGATTCGCTGGACACGGGAGAAACACCAGCGGACAACGGCGACTTCGCGTCGGTCAGAAAATCTTTGTTAGGACCGAGTCCTCCTTTCAACAAACGGTCGTCGATAGAGGATTGTTTTCGCTCCATGTTCCTTCTTTCTCTGTCTCTGCACCTCTTGTTGGTTTGATTTATGCCAGGTTCTTACGAAACCATCGATTCGGGTGTCGGAATGTTATTGGCAAACGTCGCATTATACAGTAACAAAATCGCATGAACAGCATTTTCCTATATGTTTCACGTTCGTCATCAGTGTATGCCGGTGACCATACAATCCAATGGGTATTTCGCCT
Organism: Lithobius niger; assembly: GCA_023313725.1. Lineage (NCBI taxonomy): Eukaryota > Metazoa > Arthropoda > Chilopoda > Lithobiomorpha > Lithobiidae > Lithobius > Lithobius niger. The sequence goes on along the minus strand of JAHWFP010156935.1, from coordinate 255,153 downwards.
TTTCCATGGCGCACATGCAACGATGGAGCACAAAAATTCCCTTCACACAGTGAGGAAATAAAATTATTAAAACACTCAAACAGTGAGAGCGCACAGGCACTTACACCACCTGGCCTGTCAAACGAAAAAGTAACGACCAGCTGCTGGCGCTAGTGTCATGCACGCGATCACGCCGGAGATCATGCTGAGAAGCGGTAGGAAACTCTTGATAAGGGCGAAACTAATACGGTTTCAGTAAGCGAAATAGCAGAAACTTCTGCTTGTGTGGGGCTCCATTCTACTGAATGGTTAACACCCGGCCTAGGACAATTTTTACCAATTGATCATTTAATATCAATTAGCTCTCACCCACAAAGATCTCTAGACGTACCGTTTCGCCCTTGTTTGGGCTCGTCAGTAGAGAATGCTTTGTGGATGAGCGCTAGGCTACGCTTGCTAGGGCAAATGACAAGGGCGAAAAGAATACGGTTTCAGCAAGCGAAAATGATCAATCAATTAAATGATCAATTGGTAAAAATTGTCCTAGGCCCGAATGTCAACCATTCAGTAGAATGGAGCCCCACACAAGCAGAAGTTTCTGCTATTTCGCTTGCTGAAACTGTATTCGTTTCGCCCTTGTCATTTGCACTAGCAAGCGTAGCCTAGCTCTCATCCACAAAGTTTTCTCTACTGACGAGCCCAAACAAGGGCAAAACAGTCTGTCTATTGTGGGTGAGAGCTAATTGATATGAAACTCTTGTGTTTGATAGTGAATTGAGGATTTTAAATGTTAAATGCTAGAAAAAAGCATTTTCGTATAGAAAGTGAAATAGCAGTTTTTGTATTTTGAGGTTTTGAAAGCTTTGAATTTGGGTTTTTCAAATTGAAGACTTTTTTAAAAAATTCAAAAAAAGAAAAGCAACTTACCTTGAGCATTTCCCCTGCTTCCTTACGCCGAAGGGCAACATGCTCCGACTCGGACAACAAGTCCTGAATATGATCATTTTTGTATAAGTGTGTTACTAGTTCACTCTGCAGATTGTCCTTGACGTGATTCACCAGAAAGTGCATCACTGCCTTAGGAACAGAATCCTGGATATTCTTTCGAACAATCAGGAAATAAGACCTGATAAGACGCTCTGATAAAAAGAAAATAGGATATTAGAAATGGTAACCAAGTACTGTGCAATTATTTTGTTGGGATCTTATAGCGACTAATGTCCGTAATGTACAGTTGATAACCAAGAGAAGCTTTGCCAAAGGATTTTAGAACAGGATTTTAATATTTGGTACGATCTGCAGTTAAAAAAGAAAAAAAACAAAAACTTAAAAAGTAGGCTTAGTATATTACAATGTTTGCTGTACAAGCAGTTTTGTTTCTGAACCATCATCCTCGAACTACATTACTTGGTTACACATATACTGCCTTGACACCAATGTTGCAAGTGTTAACTCCAGATCTTAAGGAAGAATTTTTGCTTAAGAAAAAAAAATGGACTCTATAAGCAGCCGCCAAAGTAAATGGAAAGTAGAGTTTAGTATATCATTTCATATACAACCAGTTCCTTAACAGTAAGCTGTAATCGTTAATAGTACTACTCTTTATACTGCAAAAAGCATGACCTGTAGGGTAAATTTCTGCAAAGCAATTTTACAACAACCTAAGCTTGTGTTGTTAGTACTCTTAGAATGGTGTTATCAGAACGCGACCATTTAAAAAATTTATAAAGTCCGACATAATTGATGTGAAAACCTGTACTAAATACATACTACAGTACTTTATGTATTGTAATTAAAAAGTCTATGGTCATTTAAAAAAAGAAAGTTGTTTCTCGGGCAAAAAAAAAATGTTCCTTGCGGGCGGGCAGTTTTTTTTTTTTACTTTTTTTTTTAGCCACATCAACAAGAATAATTGCTGTTGTTAAGAGTAATAATATATAGTAGTAATAATAAGAGTAATGATATACTCTGATCCCTATTGTTGGTGTGGTGCTCGTGATGTTTTTTTTTTTTTTTGTTTTTTGGTCTGGTGTCTCGTAATCGTATTTTGTTGCAAGCGCTGGGTAAATAGCAAGGAAAATGAAAAAAAAAAGGTCCGTGCGGCGGCTTTTAGGCGGTGCGGCGATGCCTGAGAAACAAATTTTTTTTTTAAATGGCCTATATACATCTTGTCAAGCTTGGTAAATTAAATCATATATATTACGAACCTATGACGTCGCAATCCCTCTGCTCTCTAGGGGATAATCTCCGTGACGTCTGGGTTGGCTTTGAAAAAAAAAAGGGGGGCAACCAATCATCACAAAAAGTCAACAAATAGTATTATCAAGATAAAATAAATGATATTGCTTACAGAGAGCAGCTTGTGGTTAGAAAGCTTCACCAGAAAAAGTGAGGAGAAGCAAAGGAAAAACAAGAGTTAGACAAAACATGCAACACGAGACGAAACGCGCGACTAACACAGTAAAATGCCATATGGCTTACCTAAACACAAGTTAGTTAACAGTACAAACTATCACATTATATTAAAAGTAATTAAAACCGCGGAGAAACGTGCGAATAGTAAGCTAAATTTCTGTAGTGCAATTTTACAACATCTTACACTGAAAGACCATGTTATTTGTACTGAAGTTTATTAGTTACGTGGCTTACATTTACAGGATTTTGGTTCAGTAACTTGTGATACTACCAAAGTAGGAGGCGCATCTGTTGGTAGAAACCCCTACCTGTCTCAGTGGTCACAGGTTGGCGTCATAATTAAATAAATAATTTCAAAATATAACACAAGCTGTATGGCCCATGCACCCTTTGAAAATTAACCGTTATTTTAACCTTCATTGTTTGTTCATAAGCTTTAAAAAATGCAATCACAGCAGTCATTCAAGTCGTTCACAATACTAGTCCGAGGTAAGATCAATTTAGGTTACTACGAATAGGTGGGGCATTTATTTCCATGATAGGCTTCCGTTTCTGCCTCCATGTACAGAGTTAGCTCAAAAGAAAGGGTGGCAGACACGGAAGCCTAACTCTGTATAACCCATAATCTCTCATAACCTTTTAACGTAGTTACTGGGGTGGCTAAGAGAAAAGAGGTTACTACAGTGTGCAGTTGGGACAACTTTTCACGGTTATTGGGACATCATGGTGCTTTTTCCACATATGGCGTCAGTAACTCCCTGAGAATCGACACACATTACCCCTGTTCTATACATAGGGTTGCTTTCGGACTAAATTGAAACGTTTAATTCCAGCGACAAAAAGCAGTGAAGCAGCAAGCAAAGCACTCCAGCGTTTTTAAGGCTTGGCCTACGAACCAAGAGGATGCGAGATAAAATGGCAGTCCCCAGTCCTGGACTTTAATTTTAAAGACATCTCTTGGGGCCCTACATCTAGAGTTGAAGGGGTTAATGCATCTATTTGTATCTATAAAATCATACTAGAAGCACTGTATTTCCATTATCAAGTAACACTATACATGTTTTAGTGATAAAAATTATTTCCTATTCTTATCATTTTACTTTGATCTAAAAGAAAGTTAAACCTTTGCTACCACAATTAAAAATGAATACAATATTTACAAGTGTTCAACCAAAATTTGCTATGAAGCCTAGCACAGAGAGCCCTAGCACCGAGAGCCTCTCATATTCTGCTACACCACCAAACCTAACTTATTTTCAACAATCACGTTAGTTAAAAAAAATAAAAGCTAAAGGTTTCACGACATGTGCGTTTGTTCAGTCCAGCTATAGAATAATATAAAATTAGGTTTACTGTGGATTAATCCTATTTATTGTGGATTAATCGAACGACCTAACAGCTCTCCCGATTTTAAAGCTTTCCGTTACCACCATATTTACACATAGAATGTCTGCCAGTTAGAAAGAAGCACCGGCTACAGAAAGTTTTTGCAGTTTGCTGTCTTTTTATCACCACTTAAAATCACTTGAAACCAGTCCAGGTTTGTGCTTGTTAAATTCCCACTTAAAGGAATACTAAACCTCCGACTATACATTTTGTTATAGTTAGTTTAGGTACTGGAATTAATGTTAAGAGGCATCCGATATGCATTCAATATGCATTAGTGTTTAAGCCGTATGGATTTTTAAAACGCCTGCTTTAAGCAGACGGCGTGTGCTTAACTCCAAATAGCTGGAGAAAATCCCAATTTGAATTACGCGGAGTGAAGTCATTTTTTCTCGCATTCCAAACTGTCTGTCTCGCCTACATAGGCACCAGGAACAAAACAGCATTGCTCAGGGATATCATAGCTTGGTGCCGCACAAAGGGAAGGGAATGACCGCACCCCAATTGACTCTAAAAAAAAATGACATCACAGCCTCTCCATGGCATGAGCTCACGCCATTTCTCGTCGGGATAGATACCTTTAAAGTAGCAGTTATTTATAAAATTTATTTTGACGTTATGAAGTTTAAGCAACAACAATCTTCTTGCTCACTAGCTTTTACTTGGTATTAAATCTGCTGGCAACTTCTTACATTTACCGGAGCATACAGCTTTAAAGTTGTCTATAAGTAGTAACCATGGCAACAACGCAGACACAGATTTTTCTCCATGTGCCTTGTGACACAAAGGACAACGCGTGCGGCATGAGAGCGTCGATTTAGCTGCAGTACAAGACGGCAGCCCGATTTCTGAATGTCAGCATTCGATGGTTTGCTTTCGACACGATAACCCCGAAATGCATGCCATGTTGGAATTTGAATTCTCGTTGCGAGCAGCTATTTATTCTACCGTCATTGATCACTGCCAAAAGCTATTGTTTGCAAGAGAATAGCAAATTTTGGACAATGTTGTAGCAATGTTTAAAATAGCTGTTGCACTTTGTTCTTCATCCATGTTGTTATTTATAAAACATTTACTTTGTTATGTATGAGCGAGCGAGCGAGTACGGCTAGTTGTGTATACACGAGACCTCTTAACATAAAAAAAATTAGAGAAATGACGGTTTAGCATTCCTTTAATAGTGACTGCACCTAAACTGGAATGGAGAAAAAAAGGATGTGTAGGCTTATTTTGCATAAAGTTTCGTTCTTTGCATTTGTGACGCTCATTCATGTTACTCGTATTTTTCATCCACAATAAGTTATTTCACTTAACATGCTTGTTTAATACATAATGTAGTGCGAGTTACCCCTCCCTAAGAAACAACCACTTTTACCTTCATAGAAAAACCTCTGCTCGAATTAACAAAGTGGCCAGACTCTCTTAACTGGGGGAATTACCATCCGAAATTTGTTATTCACGGTGTACGGTTGTCAAACCTATTTCATGCCATGCAAACACCATGCACATTCATTATTAAAATGTGCTTGTAGGTTTTTTTGGTCAGTTTTTAAATCTATGAAAATCAACTACCCACAATAACAAAAGCAAAAACAAAACTATTTTAGGTATTAAGAAAAAATGTTATCTAGCTTTAATCCTGTAGGCCTAATAAAGGTGTTGACCACAAGGTCATGTTTCTCATCCCCCTTCCTTTTTACTCACCACCTCCGGTAGCAAGTTCACTGCTTTTTGTGGACTCTGGGGATTTCGGTAGTGGCTGTGGGTTGGCGTGATCAGAGGACTGTTGTCTGTACTGACGTCGCGGCTGTCACCCCGGCCATCCATCCGGCCACCCATCATTCCTCCGGACGTCGTCGTTGCATTGGGCATGAAGTTGGTCATGAGAGAACTAGCCCACGTCGACAGGTTCGTGTCGCTTCCTTGTAGACCCACTGACCGTTGCATGGGGGCCTACAAAGCCCACAAAAAGTCATCTAGATGCCCGACGCAACTTTATTTTAAGGTACACTACTTGTAATGCACAAACCAGGCAACGCTATACATAACGAACTAAACAAGGGGGATTAGGCAATACAATACATTATGCACTACGAATCACGATTAACTTTCAATAAATAATTACAATATTAAGTCAATGGAGCAAGGCTTAATAATTCAGCAAAGTCAAAAAAATGCAGACAGTACGAGTGCTAGAGGCAGTAATTCTACATGACTGAGTGAACAACTAAAACACCATGTTATGTTATGTAACTCAACTAAAATGCCATGTTACATGTCGTTAAGTACATCACTCATGCTACCAAAGTTTGAGCTTCTTCAGCTATATATGCCCACTTGAAAACAAAGCTCGTCATATTACTGTGAAAAGTTCGTCAAATTAGATTAGATTTGATTAGATATTACTGCTAAACTTCACAACGAAGACACTTTCAATGTCTTGCGAATTTTCAATGGCAAACTGAAATCTTCCTCAGACACTTTTGACAAAGTATCGGCCTCTTTACACCTACATCGTCTGCTACGAATTACTAACCGCCAACATCGTCTGCTACGAATTCGTAACTTCCGTTCCTCGCAGCCTCCCGTATTTCGTGGGCAGCGCGTTCACTAGCTCGTCAAGCTTCCACTGTCGGCCAAAAACGGAAGGATGAAGAAATGATGGGAGGAGTGAAGAATGTTCGTGAAGGCGTCTACAAGATACCATGCGGAGACTGCGATGCCGTATATATAGGAGAGACAAGGAAAGAAGTCAGGACGAGAATGGGGCAACACATGGCCAATGTAAGAAAGACAACAGCATCGCAGCTCACTGCATGGAGTCTAAGCATAGTATTGGATGGGAGAAAGCTGAGACGCTGGTGACTTCAAATTCTAAGAATGAGAAGCATCCGAGATGCTTAGAATCGATAGCCATACGATTGCATGAAATTGGAGGTGCGTCATTGATGAACATTCAAGGGCCTGCATTTTCCCGGGTTGAAAACATCATTGGAAGGGACCTGAAACAACAGCCTGGCCAACAGTGGAAGCTTGACGAGCTAGTGAACGCGCTGCCCACGAAATACAAGAGGCTGCGAGGAGCGGAAGTTACGAATTCGTAGCAGACGATGTTAGCAGTTAGAAATTCGTAGCAGACGATGTAGGTGTAAAGAGGCCGATACTTTGTCAGAAGTGCCCGAGGAAGATGGCAGTTTGCCATTGAAAATTCGCAAGACATTGAAAGTGTCTTCGTTGTGAAGTTTAGCGGTAATATTCTCCATAATTCTCGGAATTGTGACTCTAATATGCCCACTTGGTCGAGTTTAGAACAACAGAACTAACCATCACGACTAACAGTACCAAAGCAAGCGCAGTTCGGAACCTGAGGGATCCCTTTGTTAGTTTACAGATTAGCATTGTTTAGCATTGTTCAGTCACCAAAACCGCTGGGGAAAAACTATAAATACCAAAAAAGCTGAAAATTTTCTTTTACAACGAAAAATGAAGGTAGGATTTCAAATGCTAAGAAATATGTACGTTACTATGCCTAAGCTGACAATGCAATCTCTCCATCACTTGACATAGCCTATTGCATGTAGCCAATTCTATAATGTAGCCCTAAGCTAAAACTGGTAACGGCTAGGGAATGGAAGACCTCAAAAGCAGATTCAAGTCGAAAACACAAAAAAAATGGAGAAAAAAAAAGATCGGGAAAAAAGCCGAAAAATATTGCTCCACGTATCAAAACACTAGAAATCTGCTAATTAGCTAAACTTCTGCTGCCAGATTGTTGCTCCGAACACAACCTGGTAATTTTCTTACGTTCCAAATAAACCGTTCGAATATTTTTTTTCGAGAGCTTTCCAGTGGTGCTAATTTCAAACTGCAAGCTTCAGTCATTCAGTTATTTTTGTCGCTTACTTTTGTAAACTGGGACAAATAACTATCAAAATTTATAAGTGAAGCATGTTGTGTTGTCAAATGTCAACATATTCAACACTTGATTATAGCACTGGAAAATAAAAGTTCAACAATACCAGAGAAGAATTTATAGTAGTATAGTTCAGGTTGTGTGCAGGAAAGGCAGTCCATTGTACTGGACATGTGAGTAAGGATGAATACGTACTTACCACACTCAAAAAGAAAACACATAGCCCTAAGCTTAAGCGAAATTGCTTTCAATCAAGTCCCTAACCTTGTAATCAGTATTGTTAATCTCAGGGTTCACGTAAGTAAGGGCAGACATAGGTCAAAGTATTTTACCGCGTAAGGGGTGTTGCTAATGCTGATGAACGAGCAGCAGCATTTTACCATCACATCTACATACTTTGCTTAGTGTGGACGATGCATGGTTTTGGGATGTGAACAGGATAAGGCAGCCATTGTCACAAAGGATCGAAGTGCATCATATTAAGGAGATAGGACGAGTATGTTTTTTCTTTTCATGGCAGCAAAGAAAACTGGCGGCGTGGCAATTCTTTGCACGGCAACAATAAAAAAAGGGTGAGCAATCCTAAATGCAGATAAGTAGTAACAGTAACAAACAAAATACTACAACATGCATTGTTGGTAGAAAATTATGGGCCGTTAATTCTTTTCACTGCATCAACGGAAAAGGGGAAGCGTGTTGATTCTTGGCATGGTAGCAAATAAAAAGGGTAAGCAGTAAGCATTGTAAAGGGTAATGGCGATTACGTAGTAAGTAGGTAACAAAACGAAACATTATGACGTGTATTGTTGAAGGAAAACTCTTGGGCTCCAATAAAGAACAGAAGTGCGACAACAAATGGGGCAGTGTGACAACATGGCTTTCTACTAGTAAGAATTATTTGGATGAGCATTATTGCTACAAAATTAACTTTGAATATTATTTGTTAATAAAAAATATGTATACATACTTAAAAAAAAACAATTATTGAATATAAAATGAAAAGGGAAAAAAAGTTATCTTGTTTTGCATATCTTGTTTTGCATCTGTTACAAACAAACTAAGGCAAATGCACGTCTGAAAACATTTTTTTTTGGGAACGCATTCCAGAAAATGCTCTTATGAAGTTTTAGGCTAACTACAAAAATGCAGTGTTACCCACACAACATCAAGCAATGAAAAAGAAAATTCATTGCATCATCATATTTTTAAGCAAGTTGGAAATATTAAGCATTTTGTGGAACCTTTTTGCTTAATGGGAAGGAGGGGAAAGAGATTAAAGATAAAGATGTAAAGATCAGGCTCACATTAACCCTTTCGTAACAAATTAATCCTGGTGATTGTTTCTAACTCTCTAGGTCTGTTGCTAGGATCAAACCAGCTTTTACTTGGTTTCGAGACGAGGATAACTGGACTAACGCTGCTTCTTTTGCTAGGGGTCCTTGGGGTTCCCCTCACAATGTTTGCGTTGTGCCTAGGAACTAACTTTTTCGCCCTATAATAGCTGCCGCATTTTTGTTGTTGCCTGAAGCTGAAGGGGTTATCAATGATACCCATTTTGTGTACCTATTGCCAGCAATGAACAGTTGCCCATGCCAACAATTCTCAACCTTTTCTACAACGTGCCTCCCCTTCGGGACTAGATGCAATGGTGTCCCCCCCCCCTCCCATTTCTGTGTATTTTGTTTTTATTTAAAATAAATTATACTTGCTGGGGAAAAGGATGTCAGTAGAATTTTGGCCAAAATGTCTGTTGATTGCACAAAGAATGAGCAGATGTATAAAAATGAGAAATCGCCTTTCTCACAGACTTAACCCCTTCTGCGAAGCATAGAAAAAAAAAGTTCACCACTAATACTTATACTACAGTGCCAGCAGCGGCTGGCTCGCGCCTCCCCTGCAATTGCTCCACACCTCCCAAGGAAGGCCCGCCTCACCGGTTGGGAAACGCTGATCTATGCAACTCTACCAGCAAAATATCACAAAAATAGCTTACACAGTTAACTACGTAAACAGAAATCATTTTGAATTCCCAAATGGCAAAATTTAGCATGCCTTACAAACCTTATTTGGAAATGCCAGAGAAGGAATGATGCCATCAAACTGCTGTTGATGAATGGCGCCAATCACACGTTAATCCATTTGGGAAGCAAATAAATATGGAGAGAACAGGCATTGCATCAAGATGATTTCTAATACGCCAGCCAACGCACATGAACAACACACTGCTATTAAGTACAGCAAATAAAATAACTTGGCGTACTGCTAAAAATCCAAATAAATAATAATGTTAACAGTGTTGTATTAACTACGGTACGCAGTGCTAAGGCCTGAAAACTAGCATTTAAAGTTTTTTTTTTAATGAAAGACTTCTGAAGCACTTCAAAGAGATGTTAAGTTAATTTTCTGAACCATTATTCTTTAAAAACTGTTGTGCGCAGGTCCTTTTTTTGTGCATTTGACTGTGTAGGAGCTAAAACTAAGATAGATAACAGCAAAAAATATAAATAAGCTTGCTTATGTTCTGGTCACAATTTTCCAATAAGACAGCCTCTACCAAGATATCAAATTATCTTCCCTCAATGAGAACTGACATACTGAATCTACGAAGGTATGTTACATTTAGTTCCGAATATGGGGCGGCCCCCCCCCCCCCTTCCTTCCTTTCTGGCTTATCTCATTTTTCTACAAATACTAATTTACTCCCATGGTAAATGCTAGAATTACTTAAATCATAGGTAAGGGTTTAATGGGTTAAGTATCGATGAAGATTGTTAATTAACCCTTTAAGGACGGGTGCGCCCAAATGCGCCCGCTGTACAATCATGGTTTACAGATCTTCTACAGGTCGGATCGAAAACTTCCAGGCAATAACAGTGAAACAAAAAATTGGAAATGAAGGCCAGATCATTAGGGAAAAAAATGACACAGGTTTCATTCCTTTACTTCAAGTGGGTGAGACGCTATGATGTGTTTCCTATAAGTCAGTTATGAGCTCTTCGCGCAAGTGCAGTCCTTAAAGGGTTAAGCAACTGGTCAGGAATTTTTTCCCCAATAACGTATATAAGCAAAAGCGTGGAATGCAGAAAACTGAACAGTATATGTCTTGCCAAACAGGTGGGTGGAAAAACGACGTTCGCGGTCAGGCGGCACACTTCTCCCTCCCACAAGTGAAATGTTGTCCAACCAACCACTCTTCTTTCTAGGGTTTACGAATTGCGTGGATTATCGTCTCCCTACACGAACATTTACCAATTCCTTCTGTTGGGTCGTACTCGTGGTGTTTAGACATAGTTCGCTCGACTTTTATTAAACATTGGCACGATATGATGGGTGTACAGTTGGCCATGTTGGCCGAGGCCTACGGAACAGCGGAATAAACAAATTCTTCTCGAGGCACAGTTGTTCTTCAAAACCGACTGAATGGAAGCTTCCTCATTATCATAGGCAAACGGTAAGAGGCCAGTGTTGTTTAGAAACCCTACCCTATCATTTTTTTAAATTATAACTTAACCATAAGGCACTGTAATGTCAAAATCGGTCAATACTTAGCAAAATTATGTTTAAGCTAATTTCCAACCTCTAATTTGTTTTTAGAAAAAAAAAATATTTCAAAATATTAAGTGCGTTTTAAAAGCGCGCAAGCATGGAACATTACAAAATGAAACTAGAGTCGCCTGTTTACACGATTCTATGTACCAGTCTGCCAGAATTTAACAAAACAAATGACATTCAACAACTTAACAGTACTAGCGTGCAACTAATACGTTTTTGATCGATTTTAGAACGAATGATACAGTGGTCGTTATGCACGAAACACCAATAAATCCACACTGCTCATACACAAGGCAAAATTACATGGGAAACAGGATAAAAAATTATTTTCCTTTCGCACAGCATTTTTTCCCCCTTCCCACAGCTAAAATTTGAAATGCAAAACAAATTTCACTTTAGGAGGAAACTTCCTTAAACTTTCTTTCGATAAAAATTCTCCACACGAATCATAAACCTCAGTTGAACAAGTACTATAACAGTTTGCGTTCTTGAATAATTCAGCAGCAATTGAACACTAACTTTGCTGAGTTCATCTACTGACTGTTCACATGTCACAAATACGGCACTTAAAAACCCGAACAGAGCCTAGCATGCATACAACATTAGTACAGACAAAAATGGAAGAAGAAAGCTGGGTGAACGAAGGAAACCAGTTAGTTAAAATAGACAACAGCAAAGACATGAAAAAAACAAGGATGAAGCGGGCAGAAAGGATGAAAGGAAAGGATTACAGAATGGAAACAACCAAGAAAAGATCAAAGAAAAATTAACCTGTAGAGCACTTTTTCCTTCGCTCACATTATCGCCAGATTCCTTAGGCTTCTCAGCCTAAATAAGGAAAAAACAACGTAAAATGTGCTAAGTATAACCCTGCAAAAAGTAAATAACATGCACCGTTAAATCATTCACATAGTTATCTTTTTCAAAGGCTCAAGGCAAGCTTAATTCATTATCTAACTGCTCGGAAAGCAGCAATGCAACAAACTGTCTAGCAATGTCTTTAGTAACTAATTTGCTACTGAACCTCAACTAAAACATTCAATACATCTACAAGTAGCCTAGGCTACAAATACTCATTTTCCGAATAAGTCATACCAAGAATTTGGTCATACGGATCTATTAAATGCAATTTCATAGTGCGTGCATAACAACCAACCACCCAAAAAGAATTTTTTTTAGTTTAAATCAGATTGAAAATACGATTTTGCTCACATTTGAGAGTTCATTATCATGCACAATCTAAACCATAAAAATTCTGTACGAACTCTGCAAATTTTAGACAGTTCTTTTAAAGAGTTTGATGTGTTTGTTAATGTTTGAGTTTGAAGAGTTAAGATGTTTGATGTCTCTTCTGTCTTCGTTAGGAATTTCTTGAAGATGTTGTTGCGCTCTGGTGTACATCATTCTTGATATTGTTTGAAACTGGCGTAGCTGGGGCCTCCCACAGTTATTGGGCCAACTCCACCGGCTCGTGAATTGCTTGTGAACCGGACAGCAACAACATCTTCAACAAACGCCTGATGACGAAAAATGGAAGAGTGATAACACCATCAACCACTAAAAAGAATTTCTGAAAGTTTGTGCAGAATTTCTGTAGTTTGAGATTGAGCGTATTTTATATAACTTTTATCTTTATATCAGATCTGTCCATTGGCTAACTTTTGTACTAGAAACAGATTCCAATCAAAATGCAATAACTTTGCCAATTTTGACCGATTTTGACACTATATACCAAATAATTTGACCAAGATGTGGCATGTGGATTTTATTTTTATTTTGTGTTTATTAAAAATAGTGAAGAGGGTACTTTTTTTATACGCAGAAAAATGCTTAGCATCAAAGACAATGTAAGATCAAAATCAACTAACTTCTTTCCATTTGTACAATTTTAACAAGATTAAAGACAATTTAATCTTGTTAATCACAGCTTGTGAATCACAGCAATTAGTCATCATTATATTTAGTTGTGTATTGTTTAAGGCTCGGCCGATACCAACTTAGACCGATCCGATACAGATACGGTCCGATGCTACACCACCGATACTTCAATGCATTACTTCCAGCAAAGTTCATGTTTCTTCCATATTCAGAAACAAAATTTGATGAAAAATTCCGTATCTCAAAGGCTCTACAGTATAACCTGATTAACCTCGTTAATAAGAACTCGGATAACAAGAATTCCCGCTTAATAAGAACTTTTTTGAAGATTTTGGTTGGTCAGCTACTCGGTCAGCACTAAATATATACGGCTATAACGATCTCTGTTAATACGAAAGTACGGATAAGACGAACAAATATTTACAATTCTAACTTATTTTTACGAATTTGCTGTTCGTAACGGTTTTTTTCCCTCCCCCTTGAATTTTGCTTTGTTTCACGCAAAACATCAATCGCTAGTTGACTCCATCTTGGGAAGTGATAAGAGTTTTGTCCGTTTGCGCAAACGCGAGGTCAAGGACAAATGAAAAGAAAATACCCTATAACGGTAGGCTACATTTTTTGGAAGTTGCAGTCCTATTTCTCTCGTCCATTTAATAAGAACTACGGTTAATAAGAACATTTTTAGCAGTCCCCTTAAAGTTTGTATTAAAGAGGTTTTTCTGTACGAGTAAGCATCTTGCAGTCAAGTGCGTTTTTTAGAACCTGTTTTTGGTTTATGTTAAATAATTTGAGAACGACTGAAGCTATCGCTCCGAAATTAGCACCATAGGAAAGCTCTCGAAAAAACGGTTAAAATGGTGTATTGGAACATCAAAAACGGACAATTTTTGGCGAAGATGTCCCAAAAACGGATACTTGACTAAAACATTTAGCCGATACCGCTAGTATCGGTGCCGATACCGATGCCAATATCGGTCTCGGTCTCGGCCGAGCCCTAGTGTTGTCACCTTGTTCATTGACGGCAGGTGCTTATAAGGCAGATATTTGACGCAATTGGTTTTAATACAGGACCACTGTTAAGTGACATACCCTATTTCACATCCTTTTTGCTAAAGCAAATAAACATTTTCCTATCATATCTTATTCTAGAAAATGACCTGGCAATACCAAACTTATTTTTTTTTTACTTAAAGAAATAAAAATGGAAAATGAAGGCGATTTTCTAGGCTATGGCAATACCATAAAATGTGCTTTTATTCACGTGGCTCGTGCAAATTTATTCGTCAATCTCACTACCTATCTCCACCCTATGTCGGCTGCCACTCTCCTTCACCTCTTTTTACTTACGCCGATGCACACAGTAGCTTAAGGCTAGATTCAGCACTGCAACTACAAGGGAAATTGCGTAAGCATCCTTAAGATCACAACCTGGTCCTGGATCTGGCTCGAACGTAGGTGTTTTGGATCATTTCTGATGTGTCGGTCTGTCAGCAGTTTCCATTGGACTACGAGAGGTCATTAGATGGCGCTCGGAGTCTAGACTAACAGAAGTTGCCACTGGCTGCCTCTTCAGCCCTGGATGGTGATGCGAGCGTAAAGGCACCAGGCGGGCTCCTAGGTCACAAGCCCATTAGATTTGTGAATCTACCCATTCGTAGTACAGGTACAAAGGCAAACTGATGAATTGCTAATTCTACATGGGTACTTACCTGCAGACAACCTGCACTAAGCTTAAAGCCTAAAACCTCCCAGGGCTGTGACTGACTGTTCGGAAAGTGAGGCTGGAGAGTGACAGATAGGAGAAAGTGGAGATAACGCAAATTTTTTTTTTTTTATTTCCTGAAACTATACAACATTTACGAAAGCAAAATGGTGTAGTCTAAGGCTTAGAAGCATAGTCAAGTTGTTACAAGGACGTAATGCCCCGAATGTGTTCATGGGCGTGGAGTATAAGTAGCTTTATGTCATGCTAAGTCCTGATTTTACACCAGCCACCAAGCAGAAGATGCCCCTGTGCAACAGCATTTTCCACACCATGGCTCCAACTCTCAGGCCCTCTCAGGCAAGGGAGAATCGAATATGCCAAAGTGCGGCATTTCACCAGCACTGCCAAGTCCAGAATGAACATGCCACCATCGTGACGTGCCTGGTGGTTGTGGTTTCGGCATGGAATGAATTGAGATCTTTTTTATGGCCCCATGACAGATATTAACCAGCTCCTAAGAAATGGCCTTCTGGAACTCAGTGCAATTCGAAGCCCCATACTGCCTGCGACCTCACAACTGAAGTTTACACTCGGCAGAAGCGAAAGTGAAGGTAAGAAGAATTGAATTGGCTTTTTTTTTGCAAAGCTTCAAACGCATCTTTTTTTGGTGCCCATCAGCATTCACCACGTAAGTCAGCTGCCAACTCAACGCCAGGGTAACGAAAGGAGGAACCCAAGTAAAGGGCTAGTTGTTAATGGACAGCGTGATCACTTTGATGAACACTTATGCCCATGTTTCCCAATCGGTGAGTAACTGCAAGGGCGGCATGAGCTGCTGCTGGTGCCGTACTATAAAAATCAGAGGTAAACTTTTTTTAAGGATGCACCGATGTGATAAAATGCCGATTCCGATGTCCAATTCCGATGTTGAAAAAACATCGGCCGATATCCGATTCCGATATCTCGTAGTCCGATGTTTAAAAAAGTAAAGTGAAACTAAGCAACAGTTTTCATGGAATCAAAAATAATTAAGAGGATTTGTCAAATAAAATTTAAAATTTCTGTAGGCATAAAATTTAGCACCCAGGAGAGGGGTATCAATCGCAAAATGATTTAATGAAACTGTGGATATCCGATATTTTAACATCTGCTGCCTAAAACTGATCCGATGCTCCGATGATCGATGTAGCCAATAAAGGCCGATTTCCGATGTCTGATGCCAACATCGGTGCACACTTATTCTTAACTGTGTATCGCAAAAGAAGCTGAATTGAATAGTACGTGGACAGTTCACTTTTCCCTTTTATAAACAGACTTTTCGTGCAATCTACAGACATTTTTAGCCAAAATTCTGCATACATTTGTGTGCCCATCTGGCAACATTACCTCATCATAGTGTAAGAAAATTACACAGTCATTAATTGGGGGGGGGGGGGACTATAGAAAGGTTGGGAAATGCTGCACTATGCATGCAGATTTGGCGACATTAAAGGAAATGCCCTTTTCTTGAGTCAAGAACACAAGTCTGTCCAGTTAAAACGCAAGATATGGTGAAGAACAGAAACTTGAAATAGCATCGGCAGGTTAAGTAGGATAACCAATTCGTTGTACAACGTTGTTGTTACTACACTTTAAACTTCATCCTGCAGGTGAGTCACCTCGGTGGAATTAACAATTATCAGCTAAACTTCACTCACCAACATCTTGATTGAGCAAGTGAAATAATGCTTACCTTAAACTCAAAATTTTCCGTTGGATTTGAATGCTGTGTACTATGGTTGGCAGGATGAATGGGAGGATTATGACCTTCTCTTTTGTTACTATTACGTTGTAATTTGTTATCCACCTCGGAATTTTTCATAAGGGCACCCACTAACGTAGCGTCGTGGAAATCGGGATGTTTTGTGTTGATGTAAGCCAGTTCAATGGCAACTAGATTTTCCACCTGAAAATACACACGAGTTAGACATTACATGCATTCTCATTCCCTTTAACGAAATACAAGTACAGTAGAACCTCGATGTTCATGGGCGTGGAGTAGCCTAATGTCATGTTAAGTCCTGATTTGACACCAGCCGCCAAGAAGCCGCCGCCCCTGTGAAACAGCATTTTCCACACCAGGCTCCAACTATCAGGCTCTCCCAGGCAAGGGAAGATCGAACGACAAAGTAAGGATCGAGTCCCAAAGAGCGGCCATTTCATCAGCACTGCCAAGTCCATAATAAACATGCCACCATTGCATGTGTGCGTTATTAATATTTTGGGTTCGATTCGATTTCGATCGATATTGGGAAAGAAAACCTCGATTTCGATTATTAGTCGATTTCGAAATTCTATTTTTTTTCTTTTTCAACTTGTATCTTTATGGGCTAGCCTTTGAAAAAATTATCTAGTTTCAATTACTTCAGCAAGTGTGAACTTGAAGATAAACTTCGAAATGTGTGTTCTTTTATTAGGCAAAACTACATTTGTGGATAGATACAAATTTTGTAAACAAAC